>CAUYLG010011132.1:0-133792 GCA_963573385.1 Cacajao melanocephalus | reverse complement strand
ACTTTTCAAAAGAAGACATTTATGAGGCCAACAAACATGAAAAAATGCTCATCATCACTGGTCATTAGAGAAATGCAAATCAAAACCACATTGAGATACCATCTCACACCAGTTAGAATGGTGATCATTAAAAAATCTGGAGGCAACAGATGCTGGAGAGGATGTGGAGCAATAGGAACACTTTTGTGTACACTCCCACTGTTGGTGGGAGTGTAAATTAGTTCAACCATTGTGGAAGACAGTGTGGTGATTCCTCAAGGAACTAGAAACAGAAATACCATTTGACCTAGCAATCCCATTAATGGGTATATACCCAAAGGATTATAGATTATTCTACTCTGAAGACATATCCACATGTATGTTTATTGCAACATTGTTCACAATAGCAGACTTGGAACCAACCCAAATGCCCATCAATGATAGACTGGATAAAGAAAATGTGGCACATATACGCTATGGAATACTATGCAGCCATAAGAAACGATGACTTCATGTCCTTTGTAGGGACATAGATGAGTCTGGAAACCATCATTCTCAGCCAACTGACACAAGAACAGAAAACCAAACAAACACCGCATGTTCTCGTTCATAGGCCAGTGTTGAACAATGAGAACACATGGGCACAGGCAGGGGAACATCACACACTGGGGTCTGTTGGGGGGTGGAGAGCTAGGGGAGGGGCAGCAGGGGGTGGGGAGGTTGAGGAGGGATAACACTGGGAGAAATGCCTGATGTAGGTGATGGGGAGATGGAGACAGCAAACCACCATGGCATGTGTGTACCTATGCAACAATCCTGCAAGATCTTCATATGTACCCCAGAACTTAAAGTACAATAAAAAAATACAAAAAAAAAGGCACAGATGGTCAGACCCCTAAAGCTGTTCTTGGGATCACCTGGGGAAATAATGCAGCAATTATTATCACATCAACTTCCATTTTTACAATGGACAACTTTTTTTTTTCCAGGATATACTACACATCTCTTCCAGTTTAAGCTTCCAAAGACATGCTTTTATCAAACACCTTCACCTGTCTAGAGTATACAGTTACTTACTTTTCTCAATTTTTGTTGTAATTCATATTTTTAGAAATTTTCCACATTGTCAGTAGTATTCCATTATATGGATATACCACAATTTGTTTAACTATTCACCTACTGAAGAACATCTGTGTTGTTTTCAGTGTCTAGCTATTGCAAATAAAACTGCTGTGGACATTTGTGTAAGGTTTTTGTATGAACTTTTTATTTCTCCAGGATAAATGCCCAGGATTATAGTTCCTGGGTCATATGGCGGCAGCATGTTTAATATTTTAAGAAACTTCCTGCCTTCCAGAGTGCCTATATATTTTTAGATTCCAACCAGCAACATATGATTGATCCAGTTTTTCTATAACCTTGTAATCATTTGGTTATAAGCTATTTTGGTTAGTGTATATCTCATTGTGGTTTTAATTTGCATTCTTCCAATGGCTAATAATTTGATCTACTTTTATGTGCTCATCTGCCATATCCTCTTTTACCAAATGTCAATCTTGTTCACTCATATTTTAACTAGACTTTTTTTTAACTGTTGATTTTGAGTTTTCAGATATTCGTCCTTTGTAAGGTATATTCATTGTAAATATTTTCTGCCCTCTGTAGCTTATCTTTTTATTTATTTAAGAGTCTTTCACATGGTACCAGTTTTAAATTTTGATAGTCTAATTCATCAATTTTGTTATTTATAAATTATCTTCGTTGCTTAGTTAAGAAAACCTTTGCCTAGCTCTAAACCCTGAAAATTGTTCTGACTTTTTTCTAAAACTTTTATATTGTTATGTTTTACATTTAAGTTTATGGTCTATTTTGAGTTAACTTTTTATAGAAGTTGTGAGATGGGGTAAATTAGCTTCAAAATATTAATTGGAGGTTTTACATCTTCTTCCATTTTATGGCAGAGATTGTATAGAATCAGTGTGAATTTTTCTTTAAATATTTTGTTGAATTTTCCAGTGAAACCATCTGTGCCTGGAGATTGTTTGGGGGAAGAATTTTAAAATTATATATTCAACTCTATTAGTAGTTATAGAGTTATTAAAATGATCTGTTTTGTATCAGATAAGTTGTGGTAATTTGTTTTTCAAGGAATTTATCCTCTTTGTTTGCAGTATTGTTAGGTCCTATGTATTTGCTGATATTATATCTGATTATTTATCAATTTTTGAGAGGGGTGTTGAAGCATCCAAGTGTAGTTGTTTATTTATTTCTCCTTTCAAAGAGTGAGTCTTGGCTGTTTATTTTTTGGTGATCTATTGTTAGATGTATACACATTTAGAAGAGCAATATTTTCTTGGTTGATTGACCCTTGCCATTCTCTGTCTATGATACTTTGCTTTGAAGTCTACTGCATCTGAAATAATTATAGCCACACTTGCTTTTTTTGACTAATGCTTGCATAATGCTTATTTTCCCTCATTTTCTTTTAACTTTCCTATATTTCTGCATTTGAAGTGAGTTTCTTATAGACAGGATCATGTCTTTTAATCACCTCTGCCAATCTCTTGCTTTTAATTGATGTATTTAGAACATTTACATCATTAATGCAAATACTAATAAGCTAGAGGTTGAGTTTCTTTTTTATCGTTGTTTTCTATTTGTTTTTTACTTACTCTGTTTTTTTTTGGCTTTCCTTTACACTTATGAAACTTTCTAAAAACTCAATTTTTATTTATCTATAATGTTTTGAATGTAACTGTATTGTTGTCTTCATGGTTATTTTAGGTATTATTATATATTATACACAGATAACTTATAACAGTTTACTAGTGCCATCGTTTTACCTGTTTGAGTGAAATGTGGAAGCTCTACCTTTGTATCTTTTTATACTCCTACATTTATATTAAAATTATCTTAATTATTTTTCCTACATATATTTAAAATAATAGCAGGTAAAATAGTAGCAGTAAAAATAATTTTTACTTCTATCATACATAATTTAGAAAACAGCAGAGAATAAAATTGTATTGAATTTACTCATACTTTTGTTTACCATGTTCTTCTCTCTTTCCTGATACTTGAGCATTCCTTTAAAAAAAAAAAAAAACAAACTATTTCCTTTCTGTTTGTTTGAAGAATATCATTTGGCTGTTCTTGTAGGAGAGGTCTACCAGCAAGCATTGCCTCTGTTTTTTTTCTTTTTGTTTTTTGTTTTGGTCTACAAATGTACTGATTTCCCCTTCATTTCTGAAAGATATTTTCACTAGATATAGGATCCTGGCTTAAAAATTTATTTCGTGTATCACCTTATAAATTCTCTGCCACTTCTTTCCATCTTCCATAGTTTCTGGTGAGAAATCACTTTCATAGTTTCTGGTCATTCAAGTTGTTTTTTCCTTAGAAAGAAAAGTGTTATTTATTTTTTGCAATTATCCTGTTTGGGATTCATTCAGCTTCTTGAATCTGTAGATTTACATCTTTTGTCAAATTTGGACAGTTTTCAGCCATTGTTTCTTCTATTTATAATTTCTCAGCATCATCCTTTTTCTCCTCTTCTTCTGAGTCTTCAGTGACCCAAAGTCAGATTATAGTTCCACCTGTCTATGAGAGTATACTTTTTTCCAGTCTATTTTCTCTTCATTGTGTAAATTTGGTAATTTTTATATTTCTACCTTCTAATTTACTATGCTTTTCCTCTGTGTCCTCCATTCTGCTGTTGAGCTCATCCATTGAGCTTCTTATATTTTTCAACTCTAAACTCTTCATGTTAACCAGGCCCGGTGGCTCATGCCTGTAATCCCAGCACTTTGGGAGGCCAAAGCGGGTGGATTATGAGATCAGGAGTTTGAGACCAGCCTGACCAACATGAGAAACCTTGTCTCTACTGAAAATACAAAAAATTAGCCAGGAACCTGGGAGGCAGAGGTTGTGGTGAGCCGAGGTCATGCCATTGCACTCCAGCCTGGGCAACAAGAGCGAAACTCAATCTCAAAAAAAAAAAAAAATTTTAAAGTTTAAAAAAAAAACTTTTCATGTTTCTTCCTCATATCTTTTATATTTTTGCTGAGACTTTGCACAGTTTCATTTGTTTTAAGCATGTTTGTAATTGCTCATTGAAATGTTTGAATGATGGCTGTGTTAGATTTTTGGTCAGATTAGCCTAATATATTTGTCTTCTCATTGCTTGTATCTAGGATGGTCTTTTTTTTTTTTTTCATTCAGTTTGTGACCTTCCTGATTCTTGATATGATAAGTGATTTTTGACAGATATATGGACAGTTTGTGCTTTATATTGTAACACTGACTCTTATTTAAATCTCTGTTTTAACTTGCTTTCTCTGACATGATGCTGGTAGGGATGGGGAATTGCTGGCTCATTATTACCAAGTGGGAATAAAAGATAAGGTTCCCTACTAGACCTCCATTGACACCAGAGGATTGGGTCTTCATTACTGCTGATTGTAGGTGGGAGATTTGGCTCTCCACTAGGCCTCTACTGATACTCCCTAGTGGGAGATGTTATAGTGACCCACTGTAGTAACTGCTTCACCTATGGCATCCATGACACCACGAAGGAGAAGTAACACCGTTACCATTGGGCAATGGCGAAAGTTCTGCCTCTCCCATTGCCTCCACAATCACCTTGGTGAGGAGGAGTAGGGATGCCTCATACTACTTGATGGGTGTGGAAGTCCAGGTTCTCCAAGTGGTCTCTCTCCTTTGACTCTCATTGGGGCATGAGATAGTTACAGCTGGTGACTATGAAGGTCTCAACTTCCTACTCAGTCTTCTCTGGCAGCACCTTGGCAGACGTTATGGGGCCTGTCATGACAGGCTGTGGATGATAAAAGTCTAAGTGTCCTTCTTGGCCCTTGTTCACACTTATTGAGATGCTAGTTAGCTAAATTAAGAAGTTATTGTCTAAAATTTTTATGTCTTTCCACACAACTCCTTTGTTTGTCCTTTGGCCAAAGACAGCAGACCTTTGTTAGGGCTTTTTTTTTCCTTCTTACCTCTAGTTTTAAGTTTGGGTTACACAACGTAAGGAGAACCAAAGGGAACTCAGTATTATGTCACTTATGGGTTTTAAGACCCCCTTACTGACCTGCTTTCTTCTCTCTACCTCTCAGAGTTTTATGTTCATTTTTGTATGGTGTCTTGGGTTTTTAATTGTACTTATTGTGAGAAATATGGAAAAGCATGTCTATTCCATCTTTTCAAAAGGAGAAGTTTGAACCACTTATGTCTTCAGAAGTACTTATTCATTTTTCTACCACAAAGTACACTGATGACTAAAACTAGTTGTGTTTGCCCTGTGGCTGTGGAACCAAATGCCTCATCCCTTTAGTTAGCATTAGGTTTGATAAATATTGCCAGGAAGAAGACAAATGAGAAAATATAAAACAAACAAACAAAATCTATTGCAACTTTAGAGGATGATATATAAATTTGAGCATAATAGGTGCTATTTAGAAATTTAAGTTAAAAATTATTTACAAGATTTTTAGCTTTTTAAAATTATGTTGTGTTGTGTTTTGACTGTCAATCTAGAGGTTAAAAAAAATATTGAGAAGCCAGGTACTGTGGCATGCACCTGTAATCCCAGTTACTCAGGAGGCTGAGGTAGGAGGATCACTTGAACTTAGGTATTGGAAACCAGCCTTGGCAATATAGTGAAACCTTGTCAAAAAATAAATAAATAAAAATAAATTTTAAAATAAGATAATTCCTGGGCCTAGCTGTGTCAAGTCAGAAAAGTTGTGGAAGCATCAATATTATAAGCAACCTCATGAAACTTAAAAATGTAATATATCTTGGGGTTTGGTAATCATTTCCACTGGAACAATTTTATTAATTACCATAATTTTTTTTATTTTTTATTATTTTTATTAGTTACCTCAACTAATTAAAGTTTCAATAAAATGTTTTAATCCTCACATTTTTGGATGCTAACATTCAAGGTTGAGTTCCATAATAAGTTAAGAATGGTCAATTTACTTCAATTAGCTCCTTAGATAATATTTTTTTGTTATATGTGGCCAAATCTATCTCATTATTTAAAAATACAGTTAATCTACAAATTGAAGGTCCACGAGCTTCTCTATGGCCTTCTTCTAAAAAATGTAGGCCTGTATTTTCAATTTTAGTATCTTACTTGAAGATGAACTAGGTGTCAGAAAACTCAACATCTATTCTAGTTTCTCTTCTATTTCTTTCTCTTTCTTGAATTATTTCACTGATTTTCATGATCACAACTCCAATGAATAAGCTACAAAGGTTTAAATATTGGTTTCTCTTTACAACACTCTTCCTTCTGTACTCTACATTTCTGACTGTGTTTGACCTTTTCTCCAGGAAATACTGCAGTAGCCTCAAATAAAACATATCTCAGACTGAACTTCTTAGCTCTCTCCCAGTCAAACCATTTCTCGTTGTATTATTGATTCATTTATTACAAATTCATTCCTTCAGTCTCACAAGCTGGAAAGTTCAGTGGCATTTATTCCTTCTCTACCCACCAAGCATTTAAGGCACCACAAATTTCTTAAGCTGATTACAAATATCTCTCAGAATCAGTAGATTATTTTTTCCAATACTGTTCCCGTGATATCTATTGTCTCTTTTATGTAAAGAGCTTCTGCTCTGATTTTCCCAATATATCCCAAATGAAGCCTATATATGTTTATTTTCTCATTCATTCCAATATATTTTCCTATTCATTCCAAATGAATCCTATATAAGTTCATTTTCTACTTGAGTTACATTTTTAATTTATAAGTTTGTAATGACATCATCATCAACAATAGTAAATCTCCACATTTATTGTTCTGCTAAAACCATCTCAATCAAGGTTAACTTTCATCTTCATTGATGTTCCATGTAGTTATGTCTCCTATTATTCTTTCTCCTGTAACCTGAACTTGTTCTTTAATTTTAGTGAACTCTTGAGTATACCTCATACACAACATAGTATCTGTGAACAACTACATACATATATATATGTGTGTACATATATCTGTGTGTGTGTGTGTGTGTGTGTGTGTGTGTGTGTGTGTATGTGTTTCTGGATTTTCTTCCCTTTTTGAAGTGCTGCTTGTCTTTCAATATCAAACTACAAACCATTGTGAAACCTTCCCTGAATTATTTCTCCATTCTCCAACTGAATTTTGCTAATTCTCTGTACAATTGATGCTACATTGACTCTTAACTGTACCATGAGTTTCTTGACTGAAACTGAGTCTTGGCTGGAACTGAGTCTTATTTAACATTGTGTCTCTAGCATGTGAACAATGTTGGACACTTAAATCTTACACAACATTAAGAAAGGCTCATGTCTTCACAGTAGAATGATTTATAATCCTTTGGGTATATACCCAGTAATGGGATTGCTATGTCAAATGGTATTTCCGGTTCTAGATCCTTGAGAAATTGCCACACTGTCTTCCGCAATGGTTGAACTAATTTACACTCCCACCAACAGTGTAAAAACGTTCCTATTTCTCCACATCCTCTCCAGCATCTGTTGTTTCCTGACTTTTTAATGATCGCCATTCTAACTGGCATGAGATGGTATCTCATTGTGGTTTTGATGTGTATTGCTCTCATGAGCAGTGCTGATGAGTTTTTTTTCATATGTTTGTTGGCCACATAAATGTCTTCCTTTAAAAAGTGTCTGTTCATATTTTTTGCCCACTTTTTGATGGGGTTGTTTGTTCTTTTCTTGTAAATTTGTTTAAGTTCCTTGTAGATTCTGGATATTAGCCCTTTGTCGGATGGATAGATTGCAAAACTTTTCACCCATTAGTGTGCCTGTTCACTGTGATGATAGCAAAGACTTGGAACCAACCCAAATGCCCATCAATGATAGACTGGATAAAGAAAATATGACACATATACACCATGGAATACTATGCAGCCACAAAAAAAGATGAGTTAATGTCCTTTGCAGGGACATGGATGAAGCTGGAAACCATCATTCTTGACAAACTAACACAGGAACAGAAAACCAAACACCACATGTTCTCACTCACAAGTGGTAGTTGAACAATGAGAACACATGGACACAGGGAGGGGAACATCATACACTGGGGCCTGTCAGGGGGTGCGGGGTTAGGGGAGGGATAGAATTAGGAGAAATACCTAATGTAGATAATGGGTTGATGGGTGCAGCAAACCACTATGGCACGTGTATACCTATGTAACAAACCTGCACGTTCTGCACATGTATCCCAGAACTTAAAATATAACCAAAAAAAAAAAGAAAGAAAAAGGAAAAAAAAAGGCTCTATATGACAGGTTAAGGGGTTTAGAGTCAATGGAGAGTCAGAAGGATTTTTTCAAACCAGCAAGTGAGAAATTTGAGGTAGGAGGTGGCTTGCTGTGGTTATTGATAGTAATTTGTGGTTTAATAAATATTTTGGTTACTTTACTGTTAACCATCATCGTCTCTCTTTTCCCTAATGGAAAAATTGACCACTAGCCTTGTAAGACTATAGTTTTCACTGATGTATTGAAAGATTTTTTTTCCTGAATCCAGCTATGTTTTATTAGTCAAGGTAACTGTCATTTATTCCCTTAACTATGTCTCCCTATGTTAATTTATTCTCCATTTTGATTGCTACTATTTTATTTCAGGCCCTTGTCACCTCACATCCAAATAGCTGCAGAAAGAGAGAGAATAGGAAGGAAGGAAAAGAAGAAAGGAAGGGAGGACTGGAAATATGTTCAGACACCCTTCAGAGACCAATTAAATCAGAATTTTAGAGAAGTGGTCAAGACATTCACAGTTTTTCTGTGTGCCACCAGGGTTGAGGGCCATTGCCTTTTTGGTCTCTTCGAATTTGATTAATTGTACCTCTGAACCTTAACACCAAAACTCAATTAACCTTTTTAAAACACAACATTCAGTGCATGTTTTACTCCTAAATTTCCTCAGCCAGAGACTGTAGGTACTTTACCAAGTTTTTGATTGCATGGGATAGACAGCTCTATTGATAAAACTGTAGGAGTTTAATATAGTTCCAAGGCTAATACTTTCCTGACTTGACTCATTCTATTAAAAATCTAAGCATACTGTAGAGAGTAAGCTTCTCCTGCCTCTGGTGTCTAAGGTGAATATCTACGGAAATAAACTTCCAAACTTTTGATTCTTCTTCTGACTTTCAATTTTCTCTCATGTCAACCTATGTGCTTTCCTTTCTGGCCTTTCTCCTTCAGATTGACTGAATGACATTTAATCCTGTTTATCTCTTTTCTGTAATGTCTCCACAGATTGATGGCTACATAACCATAGCCCTAATTGTGCAGGGTTACACAAACACCCTCATCTCTATCTTGTCCTTACAGACAACTCAAAACAAAGGTACCTGAAAATAGTCATTAAGGATTGCAGGCATGGAGCTAGGGACAAGGCACAAAATGGCAAATGAAGCATCATTTCATTTCTATATTAATATGAGTGGGTCTAAAATATGGCTTCTTTGTAATCTGTGAGATTGTGATCTTGTCTTCCATGACTGCCTGCCTTGATTCTAACAACATGTATCATTTTCCAATACCTGCATTCATTTTTAGGAAAACAATTTTTATTTTATCCCAGTAGCATACTAGCTAGTGAAACTGTGAAGTTATTTTCTTCTACTCTATGATTAAGCACTGAAGTGTCCGAAGGAAGTGGCACTCTTAAATTTGCTAGTGTTCTTAGATGGAAGTTTTACACATTTAAAACACTGAGCTTCTCAGTCCACTGATTGGTGCTGCTTGGATCACTGGTCCTTGGTGAGATCCAGTCCTATATTCTAACACTGGGCATTGTGTTTGTCCTGCATCCTATCCTATTTAGATTGGCCATCCTTTGAACTGGGATCTTGCTGTGTTCCTTTTTACTTGTTATTCTTCACCTCTCTGCTGTGGAGGGGCTGACACTTGTGCTTTTTATTTTTAATTTTGTAATAAGCCTAGTACTATAAATATCTTCTCCAACTCTGTGGCTTGCTTTTTCACTTTATTGATGATGTCACTGATTTTTCCCTAGTTATTTGAAGAGCTAGCATCTGTAAATCTCGTAGGTCTTACCTTAGATGTAAAGTTCTCAGAAGAACCTTCTTAGATTATTTAGGATTAAGTCAATGAACATTTTAAGCAAAGGCACAATATGATCAGATTTACATTTTCAGAGGATCATTCATGCTCTTTTGTAAATGATAGATATAGGAGAAGAGTTAGCATTTTATTGAAAAATTCTAAAGATATCTTGGTTGATTATGGCTTAAGATTGTGGCAGCAGAGGTAAAAAGAACTCCATGGATCCTAGATATATTTAATAAAAAAGCTTAGGAGTTGATGGATTAAGTGTAAGAGATTGAGAGAAGGCAGTTATATGCATGCCCCTTAGATTTCTAGTTTCAGTAAGTATCTGGATAGGTAATACAATACAAGCCAATATAATACAATCACTTGTATCACTAGGACTGAGTACACAGGTTTTTTTTCCCCCCTAGATGGAGTCTTGCTCTGTTGCCCAGGCTGGAGTGCAGTGGTGTGATCTCGGCTCACTGCAACCTCCGCGTTGTGGGTTCAAGCATTCCTGCCTCAGCCTCCCAAGCAGCTGGGATTCCAGGCATGCACCACCACGCCTGGCTAATTTTTTGTATTTTTAGTGGAGACAGGGTTTTGCCATATTGGTGAGGCTGGTCTTCAACTCCTGACCTCAACCCCATGATCCGCCCACTTCAGCCTCCCAAAGTGTTGCCATTACAGGCATGAGCCACCACATCTAGCCAACAGTATGTTTTTAATATAATATTTATCTGAATAAGTGAGTGAATGGATGGATGAATAAATCATTTCTGATCAGAGGGAAAAATAAAGATTTTATGGGGTAATTTTTTTTGTTTTGAATAAGATTTCTAGGTCTTGAAGCAGGAGTAGGATTTAGACAGTTACGGATCAAGTAACGAATACACATACACTGAATTCCTGAGTGAATGAATGGTAAAAGGGAATGCAGAAATTCCAGGTGGACAGAAGAGTCTGAATAATAGCCATGAAGCAACATGGTACAGAATCTGTTTGGCAACTGTGAAGAGTTTACTTTGGCTGAGGCCTAGGGTAATGGAAGGGAGTGGTAGTAAACCAAAGCGCCCATGTAGCAAGCTCAGAACTTTGACTTTGGGTGTTAAATGGAGGGTTTATGACATTATCAACATTGTTGTTTTCTGTAAGATTTAATTTTCCTGCTTGGTGATATTTGATGATGATAGAATACTGGACTAATCATAACATCACGTTTGCAGAGACATGTAGTCTGTTGAGTTCTCACTTGGCACCTTCTGGAAGAAAATACCTAACATTTTCCTTTTTCCTAAAGGGGCATCTTACTTTCCAGGTTAGCTATTCAATCTAATACAAAAACATGTTAGAGGAGTAGGAGGAAGAGCAATATAGTGGTGTGTAATCACTGGTCAGAATGAAGTGCTCCGGTCTCAGATAGTCATGCTTATATGATCACTTGCATTTTAAATTCTGCTCAAAGCATTGGGAACCAGAATCACTGTAGTTACCATAAGAGATAGCATCCAGGAGTCTCTTAAATAATTCTAATAGTCTTAAATAACAGCAACATTGAATTCATGTATTGTTGGTATTATGCATTTGATAATATGCATTATATATTTTTATATTCATATATTTTTATATTTATATATATTTTATTTATATATTTATTTTATATATTATATTTTTTATATTTTATATTTATATATATTTTTATATTTATATATAAATATATATATTTATATATAAATTTATATATAAATATATGAATTTATATATATATCTTTATATTTATATATATTTTATATTTTATTTTATATTTATATATAATTTATATATTTTTATATTTATATATTTTTATATTTCAGATTAAATGATCAAGTCATTATTGAGAATTTGGATCTAAATGACCTGGCAGAAATCATGGGGATGATCTTGGTAAACTCACCTGATTTTTAAATCTCCTCACAGAGTTTAATTTTGCCCTTTTGTGTCATGGCAAATGACAGGCTCTATTGCCTCCACTTCTTTCTGAACTCATGTCCCATGATCAATAAGAAATATTTTCTCTTTATTTGCAAGGAGATTGCTCAGACTTCTATTTATGAGCCCCCGAACAATAGAACAGACAGCCCCGTTGAGACTATTTTGCCTTTGTGTGGTACGGTACACAGGGACCTACCTCTAGGAGAAGACAAGAACTTAAGCCTATAACTCATTGAAAAAAACAAAACAAAACAAAACAGAAAAACCCCAGCATTCAATTATTTCTGCTCTCTGTTGGAACTGGAAATCCTCCTTTTTAACTGAATTAGCGTATTTCTGAGCTCAGGAACTGTGCCTATTATGAAATTTATAATCTGTTTAGAATACCTAATATAGTATTCTTATTCTTAAATAAGTTCCTAAATAAATACTTGTGAAATGATATTTCCCTTAATCCATTCAAATTGGGCAGTTAATGAGATTATTTGTCAATGGATATTGACTATAAAAATCAATGCTGAAAGCCTTTACTAATTATTTATACTAATATATCATTTCATGTTTATTCTAGCTTCCTATGCAGACAGCCTAGTTAAGTCTGATTACGTCCATGGGCCTATCTCTGTAGAACAGGCAGAGACATTATTGCTAAATAAAGTACAATGAAGAAAAGTATTTTTTGGCATGTTAGTTCTTTGTTTTGCATTTTGTTTCACTGAGTTGTAATAGAGAGAGCTTGAAGAGATGAGCTGAAATAAAGGTAGGCAATTCAAAGATATTTTGACTGGAATTGCTGGGCAAGTGAGTGGAGAGAAAACGTTGGAATACCTGAGCATTCTCTCCCAGTGGCCTAGTTAAACCCCAGGGAACATTTTGTTCTAAGGTTGTTTTAAAAACACTGATAAAGAGGCATCCTTTAAGCTAGTTAAAGCTAGACTGAATAAGATAGGTTAATTTGGTATTAATTCAAGATAGTTGAGTAGTGATGGTAAGTCTGATAAGGCAGGTTAGCTCTCTGTACTCACTTGGCCATGGGTTCCAAAGGAAAAATCAAAGACTGCAAAAATGTCATCTTATTAAATATTTCTTAGGAGCTAAGCATGTCTGGAGACCCATTGCAGCCACCTAAGCCCATAAGTTACTAAACATGATATCTATGCTATTTATTAACACGGGAAAAAGGCGCAAGTGTTTTTTTAAAAATGCGCAGACATTACATAGAGGCATATATTTTTCCAAACCAGTGCTTATCCTGAGATAGTTTAGAACCATCAACAAACTACTCTAACGAGGCTGTTTTCTGAGGGAAAGCAACCTCAGTAAATCACTCTGCTTTTCTTTGGTCTTTTCATCGAACATGTAAAATTTTAACCACATTCGATAGAGGAAGTGAATCTTTGGGCCAAAATACTCAACAAATTTCTTATCCACAGATAGAGGCAAATGGCAACTATAGCTCTTCAGTGACAGCATTAGTCATTGTGATTTGTTTTTTAACTTGTTACAGAGTGAAATAACACTGGTAAATTCTGTAAGATGTTTCACAGTGTTCCTAATTGTGTCATCCCTGTGCTTATGCATTTGTTTCAAGGATATAAAGAGCAAAAACTCAGCGCAATGTGGTCTGATCAAGAAACGGCTGGAAATGGCAGCAACCTGATATGGAACAACCAAGAACTGAAGGTTTATTTTGAATGAGAGGCGTTGTCCAACTGTGAGACTGAATGACCGAAGCTGAGAATAAATGGAAACACAATCAACAGTCACTACAGGTGTGCAGTTATTGAGACCCACCTTGAAAGTTTCATGTCTCTTCTCTTTTTGCAGCCACGTTTACACTGCGTCCACAGATTGCGATACTGTTTATGAAGGAGAGAAAAAGTCCTTCCATTTATTCTTATTCTTGCTCTTAATGAAAATTTTTGAGCTGTTGCGCTTTGAAATTACAATGATAAAGCAACTCTTTGAGAATAAAAGGTACAATATATTACAAAGCAAGCTTGTATATTGGACAGCTAAAAATGCCTCCTGGTTGTCTTGTTTTCTGTTTTCCGTAGTTGTATGGGTATGTAAAGTCATTGTATTCTTTCTGGTCCCTACCAATGTTGTTCTTTTATTGATTCAGACATCAGGAACTACTCAATAAATATTTGTTGTGGGACAAACTATAATTGCAATGTGTCATATTTGGATAATACTTTACAGTTTGCAAAGCTCTTTAGCATACCTTATTTAGTTAAAACACACTATAATGCAAATGCACTGTCCAAAATGTGTGCTTCTTAAACCTTATATTATAGTCATACCTCATATATCACACACAAATATCAAGACACCGAAAGACAGACAGACATATAACTACATAAGCAGTATTCCCCAAACTCATACTTTGTGCTTCATTTAGGATTTCTTACCAATTTAATTTTCATTTGGAGAAACTTCTCTTCTATTCATATTATGAAAAAGACCACTTGATGACTCAGAAAGTTTTTTTTTTTTCTGTTTTGGTTCCTATAACTATGTAAGACACTGATGAGGCCCATCACAACATGGAGTACAACTGTAAATAAGATGAAGTTCTTGACTTCAGGGAGATTAAAATCCACCTATTTTCTTCACCCAATCCTCCCCAACTAGCAGTCTCGCTAAACAATGCCATTTGTTTTAAGCACTTATTTTAGAAACTTGGGAGGCGAGCTGGAGCCTGGGAAGCCTTTACACTTGTTGGAACTCTTCTATGCTTAGATGTAAGGCTCTTTTTCATCTGGTTGCTTTTATAATGCAAAAGGCAGAGGCAAATTATACAGAACACAATCAGTGGGTCCAGAGTATTGAAACACTCCTCTTAACGACAACAAGTTACTTTATTTGTTCATGAAGCACTTGAAAAATGAGAAAGAACAGCAGGTCTTCAAGAGAGAACAGAGAAAGAGTTGGCCCCGAGTGTTTTATTACCGAAAGAGGGTGTTAACATGCATAGAAATGTCAGATCTCTACTAAAAAAAAAAATCAATGAATGACATATCTAGCTGTAGCTCACTCAACCCTGATTTAACAATCATTTGAGATCTTACAAGGGAATGACTCTGAAGAATAAAAAGCATTTCAGTTTCACCCGCTGAGTATTAATGCATTTGAAACATTGGAGGGAAGATGTCAAAAGAAAACAGAAAATCCGTACTGCCACCTACACTCTCTCAAACATAAGAATATAACGTAGTTGTATGAAAGTAAGTTATGTAAAACACTACTTTTATTAAAATGTGTGTAACCCTGTTGGCTTGTAAAGTGTCAGATTTTGCCATAAGATAAACTGATAATATCACTACTTGGTATTCATACAGCATTCTTCTTTTGAGAACCCCCAAGCAGTTTATGGGTATAACTTAATCTTCATGTGTAGACATATGGAATTTTAGCCAGTGGGCTTTAACAAATCAAGAAAGCCTGGAAAGTGACCAGGTCTCAGTGTAGGTGAAGTTTTTAGCAATCTAACTTCAATTTCTTATTGTGACCCTGAAAAACAACAGGGGAATGGTCCCCACACCCAGGCAAAGGATGCACCTGGGCAGTGTCTCCATGAAGTGTTGCTACATGTGTCCAGGGACACCATGAAAAGCGCCAGCCCTGACATTTCTATACTCCATTTAATGCTCTCAGTAACAAATAAAAGGGGATCACTTTAACTCAATCACTTCTTTGAAAGCTGACTTTTACTCAGAAATGGCAGAGGACTTATTCTAAAATGAAAATCTGGTGAAGAGACTACATAAGACTCTCTGGCATGATAGTAATATTTGATTTGAAACATATTCTATTTAAGCATTTATATTTCATATCAAGATTTTTGTTTTAGGGTTGAGGTATCATACTGAAGTACAATGGAGTTCTTATGATATTAGGATTTCTGCAAGATAAAGCACACTGTTGCCATAGGGATCAGTAAATAGTCCTGATCTGAGACACTAGTTCCCACTGCCAAGACATGGGTGGGAGAAGGTGGTTCCCACAGACTGTTTTCTCTAGATAAAAATACAGTGACGTTTCTATTTAAGGGCAATTTTTAAAAATTCTCAGTAATTTCATCCAAAAGAAACATACCCTATCATTTTCTGAACAATTGAGTGGTGATCTCACTTCTAATATTTTGAGATTATATGTGCATGCGGTATTAATTATGCTCATGCTCTGTCATGTCAATGGAGCTGCTGCGCCTGCAGGTTTTTTTTCTTTTGAGACAGGGTTTTTCTCTGTTGCCCAGGATGGAGTGCAGCAGCAGGATCACAGCAGCCTCAATCTGAGAGGCTTAAGCGGTTCTCCCACCTCAATCTCCCAGTAGCTGGAGCTACAGGCACATGTCACATGCCTGGTTAATTAAAAAAATTAAAAACTGTAAAGACAGCGTCTCACTATGTTGCCCAGGCTTGTATCTTTTTTTAAAAATCATTTTTTCACATGGTCTTAAGAAAGAGATTGCTTGTGGAGATTCATGCATTACAGACTTAAATTACTTTTTAACAACATACAACATACACTTAATATATTAAACTTTTAAAAAGTTGTTTTGATTTGTGAAGCATTACTCCAAATGATTATCATATCCTTGAATTCTATTAATACTGCTTTTTTCATGTCTAGTAAAGAAATTCAAAGCATTACATTTCTCCTAATGCTCATTATTAAATAATATGTCAACATAAATATAATTGGCCCTTACATTTATAGGATGCTGTATAGTTTGCAAAGTGATTTTACCACCAATAATTTTGCCTGACTTACTTCACAACCCTGTGAGATAGGAAGGCCTAGTAATTAGTTACTAGTCTCCTTGTGTATAAGGAGATTAAGGATTAAAACAGCTAAAATGCCTGCTTAAAACCAAATAGACAATAAGTATATAATTGAGTACTAGGCCCCACAATGAAAATACTCTCTCTACTCTGGTATTAGGAAAATGGCATACTACTCACGAAATTACTCTTCGAAACTCTATCATTGCATCATCAAGGCTTTTGGATTTAATTCTATGACAATTAACACAAAAGCATCATCCAAATTACTGTCTGAAATTTCTGTTAAACTAAATAGCAGTTAAGTAAAATGATCCACTGACTAGGGTTAAGTATTGTCATGATCCTGTAAAGGGTATTCATTTTAATAAGATTTCGTATACATCAAAAAGAATTAATTTTGAGGTCATTTTAAATTCTGACCAAACTGAGTTTAACGTTTCCACGTACAAGCTAGGTTTCCTTCTTCTATTTTTGCTTCAATCACCTGTCGCAGCTTGCCAGCCTTAGTAAGTTTATCATTACACTCTACCTGCCTTTTTGCATTACTTTGATGAATGTAAAGGTAGTATAGCCAGTTTTTTTTAAGTATTATTATTACTCCTCATGCTGTCTTCTTTCAAGGTACACATAGATTTTAAATCAGGCCAGGCATGGTGGCTCATAACTGTAATCCTAGCACTCTGGGAGGCAGAGGCAGGCAGATCACCTGAGGTCAGGAGTTCGAGACCAGCCTGGCCAACATGGCAAAACCCTGTCTCTGTTAAAAATACACAAATTAGCTGGGTGTAGTGGCACATGCCTGTAATCCCAGCTACTTGGGAGGCTGAGGCAAGAGAATTGCTTGAACTCAGGAGGCAGAGGATGCAGTGAGCTGAGATCGTGTCATTGCACACCAGCCTGGGCAACAAGAGCAAAACTCCATTTCAAAAAAATAAAAAAATCAGAGATAAGGTCTTGCCCTGTTGCCTAGGCTGGAGTGCAGTGACATGATCATAGCTAACTGCAGCTTCAAAATCCTGGGATCAAACAATTCTCCCACCTGAGCCTCTCGAATAACTAGGACCACAGTCATGTGCCACCATGACCAGCTAATTTTTATTTTTAGTTTTGTAGAGATGGGTCTCACTACATTGCCAAGGCTTGTTTCAAAGATCTGGCTTAAAGTGATCCTCCCCCTTAACTTTCCAAAGTGTTGAGATCACAAGAGTGAGCTACCACAGCCAGCTGGTATATTCTTCATCTAGAATACTCATTGGGCTGTGTCCAGTTTTAAGTAAGTATAATTTATTAAGGAATCAGTTCTAAAGTACATGAATGTTGATCAACTTTGCTTCAGGAGTTTTAAAGTATGTGTTTTCCCTTTCTTAAATAACATTCTTCATCATGGAGGCTCTTTCCTTTTTGAATATCATTTTAAAAAGCTGTCACTTGACTTGAAGTTCATTTTTCTCGCTGTCCTCCTATGAGAAATGTCTGTTTGTTCCCACTACTCAGATCTCTAGAGCTAAATGTCCCATGTCTCTACTCAGCTTCCTCATTGTCTTACACTTTACTCCTATAAAGCACCCTATGACCTTCCACAATTTTTATTTTCTGCTTAGAGTCTGTTTCTCATGCTGCAGCCAAAGAACACTGCTTGCTATAGAAAAGTAAAAAAAAAAACGACAACAAAGTACTACAATTGTTTAGTACTGTTACCCATTTGAGTAATACCTTAAAATAACCAAACATTTTTGTCATCAAGAATTGTTTATTACAACACTATGATATTTTCTTCAAATTGCTATAAATTGTTTACTAAGATATTGTACCTTTTGCTTGATTCCACATATATTTCCTGGACTGTGTTTATCCCCCCTTTTTTGGCCAAATGAATTACATGCATTTAAAAAGCTTTCTATGATCTGTATTTGTACCAGTGGTTCTCACACCACATCAGACTCACCTAGGTTTAGGACTCATTCATTTAAATAACACATCACTCACCACCAGACTTATTTATAACAGAAAGTGAAGTGCTGGTTGCCTAGGTAATTTCTCTAGATCAAGGACAAAAGTCATTTAGCCTTTTCTCCAGTCTAGAAATCTGTTTGCTCTGCTAATTGAACTATGCTAATAAAATCAATAATGTCCCTTACCTTCAGTGAGGTAGGAAAGAAATCCATTCTGAATCTGCAGAGAAGCTGCTTTTCCTCCTGCATGCTACCTGCTAGTGCGGATCTTGGCATAAAAGACACTACTTGGCAAAAAGTAAGTGTATCGAAGTAAAAACCATATTCCTGGTGAGTTCATTCATTGCTATTAAAGACTTAGGTCTCTCTTCCTGCAAACATTGTCACTGAGTATGAAGTGCCTTCTTATTTTTGAAAATCATGGGGGGTGGGATTAGCAAGCAAGAGGTGAGAATGGGTGACTATCACCACTCTTGTTGCTAAGGGCTAGACTGGTTCATCTCTGCCACTTCTGTGCATGTTAATAAACACCGTTTCCTGGGAGCCTATGTTAGTTTCAGGGCCAGAAAATTAACACACCACAATTATATATGCTCTTTATTAAATATATATTTTTTTACCTTTTTAACATTTCTTAACATATTAAAGGAAAGAGGATGAGAATTTATGGGAAAATAATTCAGCTGAAATCTCCTTATTGTATCTATCTTATTTAACATGCTTCTGTTCCTACATTCCTATATCAGTAATTATCGTAACCACTTACACAATCACTCAGGTTTAGAACCAACCTGTCCAACCGGTCTCTCGGCCTCCTGCCTAGAGGTCTTCCTAGCTACTTTTCACATTGCATCCAATGTGGTCTTTACTAAGCTTGGATCTGCTTTTATCTTTCTGCTGATTTAAATCATTCAGCCACTTCCCACAGCTTCATGGTTACAGTCAGATTTCTGAGCAAGGTATACAAACCCCTTCAAGACTTGGCATTGCCTGCTTCTCTGGGTTTATCTTTCATCTCTGTCCCATAAGCACCTTCCTTTCCACTCATATCAAAATGTTTGCTTCTTCCAAAACTTGTTAGAGCCGTTAATGTTCTAATATTATTATACATTTCTGAAAGAAGGATAAGGGTGCAACATTCCTCAAGTACATTTAACATTGGAACATTTTACTGTAGATGTTATATAGAACCAATGTTCTGAGAAACACACTTAGGCAAACGACACTTATCATGGTATATATTATAATGTGTATCATGTCATTTAGTATATTTTAATTAATTTATTTTATTTATTTTTATTTATTTTTTGAGACAGGATCTCACTCTGTCGCCCAATGGCACAATCTTGGCTCACTGCAGCCTTCACCTCTCGGGTTCAAGCAATTCTCCCACCTTAGCCTCCTGAGCAGCTGGAATAATAGGGGCATACCTACATGCCGCTAATTTTTGCATTTTTATTAGAGATAGAGTTTCACCATGTGGGCTAGGGAACTCCTGATCTCAGGTGTTTAACCCAGTATTTCCCAAATTTATTTGACTACAGTTCTCTTTCTTCATGGAATTCTTACTAAAGTCTTGCAAAACTGGAGTTCACATAACATAAAGAAAGTGTTGTTGGCTGGGCATGGTGGCTCATGCCTGTAATTCCAGCACTTTGGAAAACTGAGGTGGGAGTATGGCTTGAGACCAGGAGTTCAAAATCAGCCTGGGTAATATAGCCAAGATTTCACCTAGAAAATTTTTTTAAAAAAATTAATGGGGCATGGCGGTGTGTTGGTGTGTGCCTGTAGTGCTTGCTGCTCAAGAGGCTGAAGTGGGAGGATCGCTTGAGCCAGGATGTTGAGGTGCTAGTGAGCTACGATCATGCCATTGTACTTCAGCATGGGAGACAGAGACAGAACCTGTCTCAAAAAAAAGAATGCCCCATCTCACACTGTAAGGTCTTTTGGGTACAAGACATCTATCTGTTTTATCTTGTCATTTAAACTTTTTTTTAAATTTAAATCTTATTTTTCGAAATGGGGTCTTGCTTTGTTGCCCACGCTGGAATGCAGTGGTGTGACCTCAGGTCACTGCAACATCTACCTCCTGGGCTTGGGTGATCCACTTCAGCCTTCCGAGTGGCTGCGACTGCAGGTACATGACACCAAGTCTGACTATTTTTGTATTTTTGGTGGAGACAGGGTTTCACCATGTTACCCAGGCTGGTCTCAAGCTCCTGAGTTCAGGTGACTCCCAAAGTGTTGGGATTGCAGGCATGAGCCACCACACCCAGCCTAAACTTTTTATATACACTCATTTACATAAAATAGCCCACACAGAAAAGAACTGATGTTCTTTCAAAATCATCAGGAACATTAGTTTTTATTTGAATGAACAGAAAAAAGAAACTGATTTCTATTCTTTGAAAAGAAGACTCTGTCTTATACATACCATAGGCCCCTGTTAGCTATTCAGTAAAAGTCTTTCAGATTTCTGCAATAAAACAATGTGATTACAAAAAAAAAAAAAAGTTTGCCTGTGCCCTCGAGGCCTCTATAGGTGTCATTCTTTCTGCTTAAAATCTTACATTTTTTCTCTACCTAGTTAATTTTAATCCTTCAAGACCAAGATCTTTAAAAGGAATGCTCCTGACCTTTAAATGATAAAGATGTTTTATTCTCTCTACTTCCAAAGCACCCACAGCAAGTATCCTAGCACCTGTCATACAGGATTACATTTGCTGGGGCATGGCTCTATGTCTCTTGCCAGATATAAAACTTCATGAGGTGAAGGAGTGTGTCATTTTGACTGTATACCCTCCAGAACCTGTAAGTGGGCATGGGATATAGAAAGTGCTTTTTAAATTAAATAAGGAATTATATGAGTCAATAAAACAAGTAGGCATATGATGCAAAGAAACACCTGAGGTTTACTGGAAAGGCAGACTTAAAAGCATACCTTCTTAAGAGCGATTGCTAATGGCTAAATAGCTCCTTTTACAATCTCACCACCAATCTTTCCATTCTGCTGAAACCACACTTTTCAGGTCCAGCCTGCTCTCCCAAGGACTCTAGGTGAGGCCTATCTCCCTCTGTAATAAACACCCATTGGATATCATGTATTCTTGCCTAACCAAGCTATCTCATTTCCACAAACCAATTAGCTCAACATTTCTATGTCTTCTGATGTTTTTCCCAAGTAATTAGAAAATTCCAGTAGTGATCTTGTAGCTAAACATAGAACTCATCAATATCGCTTCTTTAATCTATAGACAGCTCCACTGCTTCGGTAGATTATGATATACAGAAGAAAGACTAAGGGCTGCAGAGTCAGAGACTTAAGTGTGAAAACCGGCTTTCTCACTTTCTATTTGTGCCATGGAGGGGTGTGTTACTTGTGTTACGTATCTCTTGAAGCCACAGGTGCCCTGCCAGAAAGCTGTGCATTACAATATCATCTATGTGTTCTTTTATAGTACAAGGAATGAGATCTATAAAGCCTCTAATCTCCCCCAACAAAGAGTCAATTCTCTGTAGACAGTAGGTCAACAGTAATTATGTATATTAATATAAAGAATCTTTCAATTGATATTGGATATGCCAAATTTAATTTGGTTTCACACTCCTAGATCATAGAGTTTTTGTAACTGACGGATGCGTTCACCTTGTCCGCTGCCTAGACAGAACTGATTTATCAAAACAGGGGAATTGCAATGGAGAAAGAGTAATTCACACAGAGCCGACTGTGCAGGAGACCGGAATTTTATTATTACTCAGATCAGTCTTCCTGAGCATTTGGGCATCAGAGTTTTTAAAGATGATTTGGTGGGTAGGGGCTTGAGAAGTGGGGAGTGCTGATTGGTCAGGTTGGAGATGGAATCATAGGGGGTCGAAGTTAAGTTTTCTTAATGTCTTCTGTTCTGGGGTGTGACGGCAGACCTGGCTGGGTCAGATTACTAGTCTGGGTAGCGTCAGCTGATCCATGGAGTGCAGAGTCTGCAAAATATCTCAAGCACTGACCTTAGGTTTTACAATAGTGATGTTATCTCCAGGAGCAATTTGGGAGGTTCAGACTCTTGGAGCCAGAGGCTGCATGACCTCTAAACTGTAATTTCTAATCTTGTAGCTAATTTGTTAGTCCTGCAAAGGCAGACTGGACCCCAGACAAGAGGAGGCCTTTTTGGGAAAGAGCTGTTATCAATTTTGTTTCAGAGTCAAACCATGAACTGAATTCCTTCCCAAAGTTAGTTTGGCCTACGCACAGGAATGAACAAGGACAGCTTAAGAGTTAGAAGCAAGATGGAGTCAGTTAGGTCTGATTTCTTTCAGTCAAAATTTGCTAAGTTATAAATTTGCAAGGGTGGTTTCATTTTCAATAAATAGAGTATATGAGACATGAGTCTCTGAGTTGTAGTGGTAGAAAGGTATCTTATTACAGTTACGATAGCATTACATAAACTTATGTTAATATTGAGGTTACTTAATTTTTTGACTGGAAAGGTCCTTATTGCTCTTTAAATACAGATGTGGACTTAAATGTGAAAGATGGCAAAAGATTCAGGCCTAAGTCTCTGGCTAGATTGTCTTTACCTTTGCCCAGTTCTTTCATCCTTTCATGCCATTATTTCCAAGGTTCTGTAATCCCCTGTCTCAGTACTCCATGTTCTTACTTTTGTTCATAACTAGTCCACATTATTATTTATTAGACTCACTTCTTTGGTCCACGAAATTCAATATCTCATGGTTTTCTTGAAGAGTTAGTTGTACAAATTTTTTCTTTCTTTCTCATTATTCCCTGTTTGCCTCCCTAGATCCATCTTTCCTTTCCTATATTCTGCTCAGTGGCCTGGAAGATTGACCTCAAGAGGAAAATCACCTGGATTTCCCTGCCCTTTGGCTTTCAAATGGGCTCAGCCAATGAGAGGCTGGAAAGAAATTGACGTCTGGGAAAACAGGAAGATTGATGTAAAGATCCCTCCCACTCCCAGCTCACTACCTGCCTGGCCATGATCCTAGCAGTGGCTATTCTTGTTACGGCCACAGCTACTCTTGGACAGATCCACATCCACAGCTCCATCGTCAGCCAGACTTTACCTTATCTCTTCTGGTGTAGAAGTGATAAAGTTTTCCCAACATCAGAGTTCCTGAGGGCCTCATATATTCTTGTTGGTCCCTGAACCCTGCCCTGACATCAATAAAATGTTCCTTCATTAAATACTTTTCAGTTGAATCTTTCCTGCTGGAATCAGTCCAATTCAACTTTAGTATACCTTTCGTGCCAAGAAAATGATATTTGCTTGCCAGGATTTGGCTCAAAGGGCTCACAATGGGTGAGGGGATGAGATTACTCATTAAGCGATGAAATGCAGATCCACAGAGGTTAAATCACTTGCCTAAGATCACATGGTTGGTTAACTCACGGACAATTCATTAAAATATTTATTAAAATATAGAATCAGCCAGGCAGTGGGGATAATAGATAAATAAAATATATTTGTACACTTAATAATTTATAATCTAGGCTGGGGGTGGTGGCTCACACCTGTAATCCCAGCACATTGGGAGGCCAAGGCCTCAGTCCAATCACCTGAGGTCGAGAGTTCGAGACCAGCCTAACCAACATGGAGAAACCCCGTCTCTACTAAAAATACAAAATTAGTCAGGCATGGTGGCACCTGCTTGTAATCCCAGCTACTTGGGAGGCTGAGGCATGAGAATTGCTTGAACCCGGGAGGCAGAAGTTGCTGTGAGCCAAGATTGCGCCATTATACTCCAGCCTGGGCAACAAGAGCAAAACTCCATCTCAAAAATAGGAAGAAAAAAAAATACACACACACACACACACACACACGAGCAAAACTCCATCTATATATATATATATATATATATATATATATATATATATATATTCTAGTATACGAGAAAGATGTATAACCCAGTATTTAAAATGTAGGAATAGTAAATACTCAATGCTAAGAGAATCCAGAATAGAAAACCAAATTTAATCTAGGCATTGTGGATGAAACCATGAGAGAAATGGGGAAAAACATGATTATCTGACTAGAGTTAAAAGCATATGTTCAGTCTGTCCTCTCTCATCATTTTTCTTACTACCACTCTAATGAGTAAAGTCTAATCCAATCACCAGCTGTTTTCTTCCAGGCTGCTTACAATAACCTCCTGTAAAGTAGCATATCATCTGTGCTTTCCATCATCTAATCCATTCTCTACACTAGGGTCAGAATGACCTTTTAAAATGCAAATCTGAGACAATTCTCTGCTTACAACTATTTCTTCACTCCCAATTTTTCCTAAGACAAAGAAAAACCATGGCTAACGAGTTCTTACATAGACTGCCCATTTCATGAACTTTTATCTCTAGCTACCGACTTTCTCTTTTTTTGTGTTAACTTATATAATCTATTTTTAGTTCCTTGAAAAGTTCTTCTTCTTTGACTCCAAGACCTTTTCACATTCTAGACCCTGTCTTTAACGTTCCTCTGAACGTCCTGTCATTTATGTTGGTGATTTACAGCATGAAACTTCCTAGACCAAATAGCTCCCTGTCATATTCTTTCGTTACACCCTACAGTTACTCTTTACAGTATTTATCTAAATTCTAATTTTTTGTTTTTGTGGTTCTTAGGTTTTCCACTTCTTGAGAAGTTGTATGATTTCCATCTCTTCACTACTTTAGCCTTAGTGTTAGATTCAGCGCTCTACAGATGGTAAGAGCTCAGTAAATAATTTTCGAAAGAATATGTGAATCTAAGAAAGCTCAGACTCTGAGAAATCATTTTGCATTAGGGGAATGTGAATGTTGTTTGGAGTGATGAAATATGGCTGGAGAAGACTGCAAAGGGCCAGTCTTCAAAGGGCCTTAAATGGACCATAGGAAATTTGGACTTTTCTCTGGTGTGACGGTCATTATCGTTATCAACATCATTATCATTATCATTATTACTTTTAACAAACTTGGACTTGTTCAGATTTGTTGACTGCATTAAGAATGAGTTGATGTAGAAAGAAACTATAATCAGACAGATCAATTAAAAGAAAATGAAATATCTAGAAGTGAATATTAAGAGCATACACTGAAGTACTGCTCCTCAAATTTGGTGCCTATTATAATCACTGGTTGAGGTCACAAAGCCCACAGGAGCCTAGCCTTCTCGAAGTAAGATAGATCCTGAGTCAAGTTTGAGGACCTCTGAAGTAAAGTTAAGGCAGTGAGATATACTCTTGATCTGGCTCAATGATAAAAAGTAAAAGAGCACAAGAGAGGAGTACATATTAACTATCAGGTTGTTGCCTAATGTAGGGAGGCATAACTAGACATACTGGAATGAAATCCAATTGTATTCTCCTCAGATTGTGGTGTCTGGACTCTGCAAAATCTAGCTCAGGTTGTCATTGAAAAGTTAAAGCCAGAATGCCTCCTGACATGATCTATAACAGACTATAAAATAAGTTGGATTTTCTAATTCCAACATATTTATATTTGTAAATATAAACATATTTATAAATGTTAAGTTTATAAATATGTTTATATGTATAAACATATATATTTTTTCTATGTGGAGCATTGCTGTATTGTCCACTTGATGTATCCATAAAAGAAAACATGTGAAATTCACTGTGGTGTTTTTGAGTTTGCTAGGGCATTATTTGCCCATTTGTTGCCAAATCTATTGTGATTCATGGAAGTTTAGCATTGCATTGAAACTCTGGATAAATGTTAAATTTTGTGAAAGTATCCACTGGGAAGGTGTTTACTTATTAACTGAATGTTTAAAGGTACCACACGCATGCTAGCATGGTGCTAATATTTGCTGATCTTTGGTACTACTGAAATTTTTTTAATGTGTATTGCAGATTTAATATTACTTTGACATTTGTTTGATGTCTGGTGAATAGTAATACTCCTTGTCATTTGGACTTTAATATAAAATATAACATTGGGCAATTTTTCAGGAGCAGGAATCAGAAAGGATCCAAATAATGCAGTGATCCATTCTGTTATGATTCCTTAGTCTAATACTACCACAGAATATAATGTATTCTAAATTTTTAAAATGTAAACAAAATATTTCTTCATTTGTTGCAAATGAGAAACAATCTGTGATAGCAGAAATGACTTCCAATGCTAACCAACTCTGGGACCTTGGGCTAAGCACTTAACCTTATTTGAGTGTCAATTTCTTCACCTTTAAAATGATGGAGATGTCTAGTCTCTAAATATTGCCACTCATTCCACAATCTGCGATTCTAGGTCCTACTGACTGAATATCTCTATAGATTTTAATAAAAATATGATTTAATTTGGGAATATCTGTTATAATCTGAAGCATATGCTTCCAAGTCTTTGATCTTAATTTTACTATAGACATCAGATGTTCCTTCATGGAATCTACCCTGCATTTTACCAAAGTAATATCAATTGCGCTTGTGTCTAGAGCAGTGTCAAGCTGACTGAAAATTATGCCGTATTTGTTAATATTATCATTAAATCATTTCTTAATTAAGGCTTTAAATACTGTCAACAATATAGTCCAGTGCCATTTTAGCATTAGAAATTACATAAGCACCCTTTTAACGTTTTTATTTTTATATTTATTGCAAAATACAAGTGTTCTTGTTAAAGGCGTTATACTTTCTCTAAATAAATGTGGATTCACAAATAATTCTGTGACATGTATATTATTAATTAAATATGCTGTTGTTTCATTTCTCCTAATATTTTCTTACTAATAACAGTAACTATTTCAATTATTTATCTAAAATTTGCTTTGTTGCATTAAACATTTTATTTTTATAATTTCTTACCTACAATAAAAGAGTTTGAGCTATAAAAATAATAAAGTTTCCCCAATTTTAACTTACTAGAATGGAGATATGTATATATCTCCTTGGTTTATAGTAAATCTGTGGAGAAATATATATATATATATATATATATATATATATATATTTTATATATTGATTATAGAAATATATAATCTATTATATAGAATTTTTACAATCTATGACTTTATTATTTGTGAAGAATATAGCTTATTAAAAGAAAAAGTGTACCCCTTTGTGATTAATGATTAAGCCAAGGCAAATCTTTGACTCCAAAAGGAAGAATGGATAATAAACAAACACATAATTCATTAGACTTGGCATACTTCAGTGCTTTGCCTCTCTGAGTCTAAGTTTCCCAATATGCAGGGGCTGGTGGGGAAAGGGCAGGAGATGTACTGAATTATCTGAGATAACAGCAGAAAAACTCTTGCCCCATAGTTATCAGTTAGTGGATAATAAGCACTATTTTATGATTAATTTAATAAGAAGAATTAAGTTACAAATAAGAAGACTCCCCGGACTCATGCTTTTTTATGACTGCATGTTAAAAACATACTTATTTTATTTTGCCTCATGCTCTTTTTTTTTTTACATTTAGTCAGACAAATGTCAATAAGCACATTGGGCTTCTTAATCCTATCTTTCTTAGTTCTCTTTCTGATCCTGTATTGTTGGTCAGAATTGGTCAGATATTTACAGTATTTGAGGATCAAGTGTTTGACTGTTTTCTCCCAATATAATTTAGACTTTTTCAAATTAGCTTATCACTGTAGCCTTTTAAATAGCCTTGCCCTTTTTTTCCCTTAGAATCCATTGATTACTCCATAAAGAAAAATTAAGTATCATCAAACATGTACCCGCATGAGAAAGAAATAATTTTAGTATTTTGCAAAAGAAATTCTAGAAAGCATAGTGGAGGTATGCATTAACTTCCTCTGATTATTTTACCTCATTATACCACGATCTTCTCTGGTCCCTTTATCCCAGGTTACTTCTAGCCCCAACCTGTCTAGGTGCCTTACTTGGCTACTTGGGGTCTTCTGCTCCCACAGAGCTGCCTGTGATGTTTGTGCTTGGGAAGTCCAGGTACCTCATGGAAAGGAGTGGAGCAAAGAGACAGAGAGAAGAGGGGGAGAAATCCATTTTTATTGTACTTTGCAGAAGTACAAAATGTACTTGTAAAGATGATCTCTTACATATACTCACTATACCCGTTTATAGGCTGGCTAGGACAGGACTTACTGTCTCCTTGATAAAGACATTGGGGCACACAAGGGTTAAATAACTTGTTCAAGGTCATGCTATTTGGAAACATTCCAAATTAGTTAAAGTCTATATCTTCCAAATGCAGCTCCAGGATTCTTTCCACTAGTTCATTCCAACATCTCTATTCTGGGACTATTATCGGTAGTGCCTGAACTTGTCTTTGGGAATTCCCGTCATTCACGCAAGGGTTTCATGAAGTACTTTGATTATGAAAAAACGAGAAACCTTAAAGCTTTGCTATGATAACAACTAAGAATGTTAACAGCTAATATATTAAAATAAGACGTAACGCTTTAGTGAAGATATATATCCTTTCACTGTATCTTCTCAAAAGCAAAGTGATTAACACTGTCAGAAGCTTCCCCCACAGCTGACAGGAGAATAGTAGGAGTAGGTGGTTATGTTACTGCCAGAATCAGCAAATTTTCTTCTGTGAATCCAGGAGAAAAGGATGAGATTGCTATGAGATCAATATTGGCTTATTTTATTCAGTACAAACAGTTTAGTACCTATCAAAGGTAGAGAGCAGGGCAGTACAATACCTTGAACACGTGCTCAGAACAATAAAATAAATTGTTTTTATGTTGTCAGATGAATGAGATCAAAGCATTCAGAAAATGTCCCTGAATAAGAAAATAAATACTTCATATTTCATAATAGTTCAAATTAGTTGTTTTAACAATAAATAAGCCAGCAGCATATTTTTTGATTTTTTTTCTTTTGTAAAGATGGTTCTAAGCCATATATCACACTATAATCATTTCAAAAAATTTAAAAATGAAATAAAACAGCAAATCATATTTCAAAAAAATTAAACCTCTCTCTGAGGAAAGCACCTGGATATATATTTTTTAAAGCTCCCTAGGTGATTTGAGCTTGTGGCCACAGTTGAGAAACAGTGGTTTGTAACATCAATGGTCTTGGGTAACCTAAGCAAGAAAGCTTCTTTTGGTCATGAAGATTTAAGTACATCTACTTCAGGGTCAGTGATAATGTGCCCTTTCTTCTTTTTCACTGTGGCTCTATTCATAATTCCTCAGGCTTCTGAAGAAGATCTAAGGTGGACAAACCAGTCAACTTGCAGTGATAAGTGAAATGTCTGAAGAGTAATATGAGAGCGGATGCAGGGTCCAAGTCCTGTACAGGCTTCTTACTGCTGAATTACAAGTTACTATGACTGTTTTTTGCTTTTTCCTTGTCTTCTTCTATCATTTTCTTTAACCTTTTTCTCATTTCTCATCTCTCATCTTATTTCTTTCTGTGTGTTTGTTAGTTTCGTGTGTGTGTGTGTGTGTGTGTGTGTGTGTGTGTGTGTTCGCTTTCTTTTTTTGGGGAAAATATACTTGCATGAGGATAAGAAAGGACTCTAAAACCAATGCCAACGAGCATCCATTGTAACACCAGCTGGTTCTACCAGGTTCACTTTAATTTTTGGTTCAATAATCATTTTTCAAATGGCTTAGATATTTGTATGATTCACAGCTGTCCTAGATGATCACAGCACAACTTATCTTTTGCTTTAAATGTCATACAAAAGGAATACTTGCAACGTATTAGTTAAATTTTGGTGGTTACTTTTCAATAACCATTAATTCACTATCTTTTTTTTGTTATGGATAGTTTATCTATAATATTCTCAGTGAAGACCATGTCCTATCAATTAATGTACCTTTCTGAAAGCATGATTGATCTGGAATTCCAGGGAAGGAAAAGTTTTTGAGAGAGATGTCTAGTTATTTCAAAAGCTTTCTTTAGTCTCCACTGTCCAAAAGCAAAGTTATATTGGAGAACAAATTGTACAGTAAATGTTCATGTTTTCCTTGTGATCTAACATGTATAAATTTAAAACTCATGCACAAAAATTATGCACTAGAGATGGTTACAAATAAAGAGTCTAGAGAATAATGTGTGATCTTGCTTCCTTTAATGTATGTATTTGTGTCAATACCAGTGTCTGAGCAGTATACAGTTTAGCTTTATACTTTATACTTTAGCTCCACAGTAAACTCAAGATCATTTCTGGACACTTCTCAGGTTTTCCAGCTCAAGTTGAGCTATAGGTGGGGAGGGGAGGTAGAATGTTTCTGCTTCAACAGAGATTTTTCTCAATCCACATTGAATGAAATATCCATGTGTCTAACAGTTCACTTATTAATCTTGATTCTGAGTTCTTGTTGCAACTAGAATTTTTAGTTTCTCAGCAAGTCTAGCAAGTCCCATTTCTAATGAAATAACCTTTAACTAAATCCTCATTTGACTCTCTGTCAGGTAAAAGTTATGAACACTAAGTTAGTCCTAGACTCTTCTCAAGGAGCCTTCAGACCACTGAGTGAGAAAGATATACATGATCAATTTCATTAAAGCACAGTAAGTGCCATAATAACACGGAAGAGGAAAAGACACCTGCTGCTTAGAGGAGTAATAAAAGAACATCCTCAAAATTATACATAATCTCAGGCTTGAAAGATAATTAGTAGTTAGCTAGGAAAAGAAAACGGCAACTATATGCAAAGACACATTGGCATATTCAGAGACGATATGGAATTCACAGTAGTTAGATCAGAATATTTATAAGAAGGGGGGGTGGAGGGAGGATTCTGAAATGTTTAATGAAAGTCTGATCTTTAAGGTTTTTGTTCTCTGAGGACTTTGGACTTGATTTTGTTGGTTATAAGGCAGTAAAAGGAAATTTAAAGCAGCAGTGACTTGTGAGTATTTGTGTTTTACAAAGTAATTTCTAGCCTATGAGGATTAATTAGGAATTACTAGCAGATAAGGCAGTACCAAAAAAGAGATGTCCCTAGCCTTGGAAAGAAGATGGAGAAGAGGATTAATACTTTTGAGATGTTTATGAAATGTTACTGACAGGGCTTACTATTGGTTGGGCTTAAATTGTGAAGGGGTTTGCTTAGGAGAAGGTTAACTATGAAGTACTTGAAATCAGTAGGGATAATTAACAAATCACTATAAATTCAGGCTTGATGTTTGACAGAGAGTTAAAGTGACGTCAATAGACTAGACAAAGCGGATAGTGGTTAGAATGGGGAGACAAATTTAAAAAGGCAAAACTCCAGTGGCAGGGTTTTCATTGTCAGATTTTAGAAGGTGCTATCTTTAGTAGAATTCTTCACTTTCAGAGTTTAGCAGGATTTCTACAGGTTCAACTGAATGAATTATCTTCTGATTCATCCAATATAAATTATATTTTATATCACCTTTGAATCTCTGAGAAAAGAATTGGCTTAATTGGTAGCATATTATTCTTTTTTAAAGACATTGAGGTATTAGAACAGCAATGATATGTTTCTTCAGAATAATAACAGTAGTGATTACTAATTACCTTGAAATGTTAACTAGAAATGCAATGCTAAGGGTTATATTTACAATTCTGTAAAGTAAGAACAATTCATAGCTTTATTTTATAACAGATGAAGAAAATGAAGCCTGGAGAGTTCCGTAACTAGGGTTCAACTTTGAGTTTCACGTCTCCAAGATCCCATGCTCTACACCAGCAGTTTTGAAATGTTATTGATGCCTACATCCACCTTGAGATTTTGTCTTAATTGCCTCAAGTGAAACCCAGGCGTTGGTCCTAAAAGGTCCCCTGATAGTTCTAATTACAGCCAGATATGCAAACCACCGCTTTAAACATTGTCACTTCACTACCTTCTATTTTGGAAGATACCATCACAGAGCACATTTTCAATGGCTCCCCCTGGAGCTCAATGCAGATAGTGCAGCTAGTGCACTGCGGAGTTGCACAGCCTGGCAACTGTGCCTAACTACAAATTCATCCTCTGAAAAACTCAAATCCTGGAGTTTGAATAAGTATAATTAATTTAAAGCCCTTGCTTATAGTAAAAAATGAGATTCTGGAAAAATCTGCTTAACTCATTAGGATTATGTGATAGTTTTTATCATATCGTTTTTCTATTTATCAAGAAAAACTATAATCAATATATTTATTTGATTGAATATAGGTATAACCAATAAAAAATCACAGATTGAGAATATTTTCATTTTTGAAATGGAGAGCAATGTCATGATGTGACTATTCATAGCTATTTTGTAGAGGGACGATAGAAATGATATAACCACAGAAGGAGGAAATTAGAACGAACTGTCAATCTCCAATGTGCAGCTTTCTCATTGCTTTGGAAAACCTCTGGCTTTATTCACTCATGTGAAGACTTCGCAGAGCTACTGACACACCAAGAAGGGGTCGAGAACCTATCCAACAATAACAAAATCAAGGAAGAGGCAGGACAGTGCTAGGCTGAAGGCTGACTCTAGTCAGAGTGACCCCTGTTATAGTCCTGGGAGGGTGTGGTGTGATCCTGGATACCACCAAGAAAGTTTTATGAATGAAGTCAGTGGGAACGGAAGGAGAGCAATATCAACATTTGTTCTTATGGAAAGAGAATGGGCATTGGAGATAAACCAGTCTACTCTCATATTTCACTAGCTGTGCAATCTTAGATCAAATCATTAACAACTCTGAATTTCAGTTTGCTTTTCTATAAAAAGAGGTGGTAATGAACTTATAAATGGGAAAGTACCTAACCCAGAATCTTGTTACTGAGTTTTTTTTTTTCTCCACGTTGGCTTCAGCTGAAAGACAGTGGTAGGGAAAGCAGAAAGCTCCAGGGAATGGCAAGGTGGTGGTGGTAAATCAAAGAGAAGGTGAAAATGAGGTGGGCTAGACATGGAATAGTTGCAAGTACAGACACACACAATCAATTTCATTTGCTTGCAAAAGAAAAACCACCACTGTAATGCAGCAGCCTCTTATCCATCCTGGAATAACTTAGCTTGTCTTGCTTTTGGCAGCACGGGCTGGATACTCTGTAGGGTACCCCTCACAAAGAGCACAGGCTACAGTCACTTCATTTTCTCATGCTGCTGCCTGAGTTTTCTTTTAATTAAGAAGGCTGACCTTTAGAATGAGACTTTATTTTTTTTCTTCCTTTAGCTTAGCTTACTATGATCCTAATGGAAGCTGAATATCTGGTAGCAAAGAGGCCCAAGGTTTCACTGATAAGGCTAACATGTTGTTTCTGTATTTACAGAAAAAAATATTAATAGGCATAATTATAGATATGTAAGGCAAAATCCTTTTCAGATAAATCTGACCTTAAGTAGGTGAGAACAGTAGGAAATGAAAGATAAAGCCTGGAGGAACACATTTCAAAAAGGACATTCCATATACCAAATAACTGAGGCCCTAAGAATACATGTCCTTATAATTAGCCATATTAAAAGCATATTAAAGTTAGAGTCTTACTCAATCCTCTAAACCTGTGGATATGGAGAAGTAGCTACTTAAAGCCTCTGTTGTGCACAGGGTCTGTGGTGCTCTCTAGACAGAATGGCCAAATGAACCAGTGAGAAAGGAGAGAGTGACTGGTTATGGCAAATGCCATGGGGCTGCAGCCCTGCATGCCCTGTCTTTGCCCCCGGTTGATGATGTTGTCCTTTGTCCTTTATAGTATTAGCAGGCAGATGGGGACCCTTAAGCACTGGCAGACTGGATAGAATAATGCGTCATTTGCTCTGCCCTGGATTTACCCATAAACTCCCATGAGCCAGTCTCTGCTTAGAAAGTTTATGAGATCTGCCCTAACCCTAAGTATAACAGCCATAACTGTTATGCTTGTTCTTTCTTCTTGGGTGCCCTTTTCTCTTTCTATTAGGAAATACTTTTTTGTGGGCTCTTCACAGAGACTGTTCACCTGAATGGAATTCTGAACGGAGATTCTGTCACTAAACTAGAGCTAACTCTGCCTGTTCCTGACTGTGTCTGCTGACCAAGGAGTGCGTCATTGTCATATTGTCATTAAGTGCTTGGCCTCACACTAGGATCACTCATTTGGATGATGATGATTTTTTTTTTTTTGGACACTGAGGGTAGCAGTCTTTTCTTAGCTTCACTCCATTAGTAAGCAACCAGCTATCATTGGTTTACTAACAGATTAAACAAAATAATACCAGGACTATTATAACTAACTCTTGGGTCCAGAGAAATTCTGAAGTTTGTGTTTCCCGAACTGTGAGCAGCTTTAATCCTGCACCCTGACAGCAACAAGCAAGTATTGAAGGCAGAGTAGCTGATTTCAATTCTTCTGTTAAAGATTTGCCAAACATCATTAAATATAAAATAGAGTAAACAAACAAATAAGCTGTGACTGGGATCTTAGGGTGAATACTCCTAGGTAAGTTCTATACCACATTATTATGTCCCCTAGTTTTCTCTTGATAGTGTTAGTACAACTAAAAAATTAACATTACTTTCCCAGATAGATTTCCACTGAATGATGAGAGAATAGTTCTTATGTTGCTAATCTAGTAGCCTTGCTCCAGATACCAGCATCACTTTAAATGAAGAAAAGGTCAACAAACAATGAGGCAGTAAGTACTGCTGCACTTACAGCATCTCTTGCTATCTCCCCAGCAGTCTTCCCATCCTTGGATATCTTCAATCCATTGTAAGTGTGTTCACTGGAAGTCACACAATTTGCCACATACCTGAACTAACCGTAGAAAAGAAGTGCTGTAAAATACTTTCTGGGTACCCATCAGTACCCACTCCTACACACACAAATACACACACACACAAATACATGTATATGCTCTTATTTTGACATAACCAAAATTTAAGTCATTTGTCATCCTTAAGCAATACTACATAATAGATGTTTTTTCAACTCAGCTCATTATATACCTTATGCAAACTTTGGAGCCAAACAGCAATCCTTATAGCATGCTAGTCATTTCTTTTAACAGCACTGGTAGGAAAGAGTCCAACTATTTTGATTTGAGCTGGCATGGCATTTAAATGTGTTCTCATACAGGACAATCGCAGTCATTGCACATATCGCAGTAGAAATAAAATTCATCTATAAAGACAATGCAAGGTGGAGGGTCATATGTCCTTTGCAAAGACCTGTGCGGAGAATCCTGTCCTAGCTTTAAATCCTATTTTTAGTAGGACAGATATTCTTTGACAAAAGGTTTTTTTTCCCTCTTTCTTTTTCATTTTTTTTTCAGATATTAACAATATCTGCAATATTTCCTCCAGTTAATTTTATCATCCATATGGCATATTTAACATCATGCCTGTCAGTTTTCTAAATCTTCCCAGGGAAAAGCAGTTTTGCATTGACCTCCATATGTATCATATTATATCTTATTTCTTTTTCCAGATAAAAGACCTGTGAAACTAAATGAAGCTAGAAGCTATAACTGTCGTCCAGAGCTAGTAACTATCGACTCCTCTCTAGGGAACCAACTCCATCTATTTAAAATAAACTTTTAGGTGAGCATTTGGGAAATCTTTACTAAATAGAAGGGCCTTTAATAGAAAGCAGTAGTCTCTACAATAGAATATTGACCAACTTTGAGGATTCTGACACATTGTAAATGAGGTCCAATGATCTAGTATGGATATCTAGTAAAATAATCTTTCTTCAATATCCATATGATTGTCAAACTAAAAATAGACGGGGGGGAGGAATAAGTGCTAATGACAATTCCCTTTTTCTTCCTTGGTAATGGCTGCAAGTGTGCTTGAGCATGTATAGATGGGCACATCGCTGTAGAATCTAAGTCCAAAATAAATTTTCTTTAATTTTTTAATGAATTATAAATATTAATTATTCACTTATAAACACAAACATTTCATTTTTTATCTCCATTTCCCCCTCTTTCTTCTTGTCCTGAAATAAAAATAAACGAAACTAGCTTCATCTCTTAACACGTGCCAGCTCCTCTAGGGGCAGTGGGAGAAAAGAGAGAGAAAAGAAGCAAAAACCGGTTGTGTAATGTGAAGTGTGGCAATATGATGTGAGATCTAACTCAGGGTGTGGTGACAAGGAGAAAGATCGGGGAGTAGTCAAAGATAGATACAAATAAGAAAGCCCATAGGATGGAACGGAGCAGAGCAGAAAATGTGGTGTTAGCTCTGTTTATCTGTTTTTTTTGAGACAGAGTCTCGCACTGTTGCCCAGGCTGTAGTGCAGTGGCGCGATCTCGGCTCACTGCAATCTCCACCTACTGGGCTCAAGCAATTCTCCTGCCTCAGCCTCTCACGTAGCTGGGACTACAGGCGTGCGCTGCCACGCCCAGCTAATTTTTTTTTTGTATTTTTAGTAGAGACGTTTCACCATATTGGCCCGGATGGTCTTGATCTCCTGACCTCGTGATCCGCCCATCTCGGCTTTCCAAAGTGCTAGGATTACCGGTGTGAGCCATGCGCCCACCTATTGGCTCTTTTTTCCAGCAAATCTATATCAAACAATTGGCAGATGCTGTCTATAATGTTGTGTTATAAAGAGTCATAAACCCGCTCATGAGCCTTACAAAGGCTAGAAGCATTTATTTCCACAGCATTCAATTGGCATTGTCGTTGTATCACTGAGGTCATATTAAATGGTATGTTTGGCTGCCTATCTTCCCCAGGAAGCCACTGGAGTGAATGGTCTTTGATTTACTCATCTCTATTTTATCAGAGCTAGCAGAGAGCCTGGCACAAAATGATGACCTAAAAATGTTTATTAAATGTCTAGGTGGAACCTGAATCAAAATGAATTCCAGTGGTCTTGCCTTTGATAATAAGGGTTTTGCATGACTGGACAGGAAATATGGGAAAAAATTATACTTGCTGTTCAATGTAAGGAAATAGAAATTAAACATTAAAAAGAAAGCACAAGAATTTGTGCAGAAAGGGAGGAAAAGAGGACACCCAGGAAAATAGAGACATCAATTTGAGAAGAGACAGCTTCAAGAAGACAATGATAGAAGGGAGATCCTGGGAAACCTATAATGTGAGACTCCTAAGTGCAAGAAAATTTGAGGCACATTTGACAAATGTGTGGCTCTCATTTGCAGAGGGCAAAAATACCTGTTTAAATATCCACAGCTATATAGGATGGCCATGTAAGAAAACTCCAAAAAGCTTTCAGTAAACATTGATTCCTGATTTTCATTCCTAAAAGTCTGATTTCACAGATCTCATCAGGGACCCTCAAATTGTATCAGACATTGCAGTTAGAGTTAGGACCACTGAATTCTTCTTCTACCTGTGATCTGCCTACTTATGGTCCCAAATGAACACAGACACTATAAATTTCAGGAATTCAAAGCTACCAAAGTATACAAAAATGCAACAATCAGTAACATGCATTATACATCCAATCAAATTTACATGATAATAAGCATAACCTCAAAGATAATTGTAAGACTTTTAAAAAAATCATTATTTAAAATAGAGTTTACAAGGCAGGTTTTAAAAACTTACTGTGTTCTTTGACAAGTAAGTATAAGCATTTAAACTTACTTGAGCTGGTAAGTGGCCTAGTACTACTCAAAGAAGTTAAGAGACTTGGTAAAAACCAAATTGTTAATAAGAAGTAGAACTTTTCAATCTCATAGAGTTAAGAGTAGAATGATAGCTACTAGAGGCTGGGAAAGGTGTGTGTGGTTGGGACAGGCCTTAGAAGAGAGGTTGGTTAGTAGGTCCAAACATAGCGTTAGATAAAAGGAAAACATTCTAACGTTTACAGCAGAGTCAGATGACAACAGATAACATCAATGTATTGTATATTTCAAAGTAGCTAAAAGAGAGAACTTGAAATGTTCCCAACACATAGAAATAATAAATACTAGAGGTGATGGATGCCCTAAATATCCTGACTTGATTCTTACACATTCTATGCATGTGACAAAATACCACATGTACCCCATAAATATGTAAAAATATTATCTATCAATAAAAGATAACAAACGAGTGGAAATTGTTATCAAGATTTCCAATCTAAATGGATAAAAATCTGACTAAGTGTAAGGTAAAAAATTTTAATATCAGAATAGCACTATATATTCCTTATTCACTACTACATTTGTGTACTTATGCTTACATTATTTTATCAGAAACACTATTTCATTCTGTATTTTGAGTTCAGCCATTCTCTCCTTACCTTTTGTCCTCTTCTTAGAGTGTTGAGTTGAAGATGTAGGTTTTGCTACCTTGAGACAACTAGCTGAACGGAGTGGAAGTTACCTGAATACTGCAGTAAAGATTCTGATGTCCAGAATTCACAAAACCAGAAATCTCTACCTACACCTCACATAATGTTGTTTTATCAAACTAGCACTTCTGTGATTTTCCTATACGATATTACACATCACTTTGCTACTTTGTCAAATAAAAATGTTAACAAATAATTGTTAGTAGAATTGTTATAATTCGATTACAATTCTAATTATTGTTAGTAGAATATATATAGACTACAAAAGCATACATATGTATCTCTTGTGGAACTTCAGTGGACAGTTTTCTGAGGCCCACTTATTTAAGTTCAGTTATATTTAAAGAAAAATACAAGCCATAAATGTCTATAATTAATAATTTCTATATTCTTGTTATAGTATTTCAATTCTAAATAAATTATATAAAGAGTAAATAATGAATTTGCATATTTTCTTTGTACTGAATCTCTAAACAAGAAGACCATGTGTTAAAATCATATTTTATATTAAAAACAGTAAGTTCATAATGGCACTCATGAGCCTATGAAGCCCAAGGAAAATTAGTAAGTATTACGATTTCAACTCCTTATTCAAAAGACTGACAGGGAAAGAGATAATAAGGAATTTATTTAGCCTTTGCTTTATGAACAAGGTAAACAGATTTTCCTAATGGATGAGAAAATGTTCTTAAAGAAGCATTCAGTTTATAAATGTGAAATAAATAATAGAATTGCAGAATCATTACCTTTTGCAATTTCTACATTCAGACAAAAATCTTCAGTTGATTAAAGGCTGACCATTAGATGAAGGTTGATGGAAAAACGTTTACAAACACAGGATCAAGTTGTCACTAACTGAGAAAAAAGGTCGATCTTAATACCATTAGGGAAGAAAGTAAGCCATCGTGCTGTATAATAAAGTGTTCTATACAAGAGTACTTAAATTTGAGTTTATTAAAAATACAGAAGACAGAGAAACACATTATCAAATACCATAAGGAAAAAAGAAAACATTTACTGTAAGTCCCTTTAAAAGAGAAATAAGTCAGTTGTTTTCAACAAATTTTTAAAGACGGGAAATAAAAGGCGAAAGGGCCCTATTCTCAACTAAAGGAGATTCAAAAGACAAAACATGCAGAATTTATTTCAATCTTCATTTGAATAAATTAGCTGCAAAAAGACATTTTGCAAAAAAAAAAAAAAAACTCGGAGATATTTGAACATGGATTAGAAATGAAACAGTATCAAGGAATACTGCTAATTTTTGCTGATTGTGATAATGGCACTGCAATTACATAAGAAAATATTACTCGATTTTGGAGAAACATACTGAAATGCACAGGAATAAAATGACATGATGTCTGATATTTTAAAACATTTCAGGCCCAAGAAGAAAAAAGATTTGAGAAAGGAAAGATTGGGCAAGAGTAACAAACCTCAAACCTAAATAATTATTATTACATCTGGGTGATGGATCTATGGGGTTTCTATATTGTTCTCTCTACTTTTGTGTATGTCTGAATTTTTTAAGTTAAAAAGTCTTTAACATTATATATATATTAGCATATATTTTATTGTATAAATAAATAGAGAACATTGTTATGTTTTGTGCAATCTGTTTACCCCAGATACAGACTATTTGTGTCAAAAGACATCCTTAAAGTATGTATTTATGATGTAAATTTAAGTTACTATGTACTAGTTTTTAAAATCTTCTTCAGACATAGGAACTAACAATAAAATCAATTTTTTTCTTATTCTAGTCAAATAAAAACCTTGATTTGGCTGTGATTGTAAAAATTCAACTGTATGTTTCACAACTGACTAATGTGATAAAAGAAAAATAATACATTCGTTACTTCTGAGTGAAGTAAGAAGAGATACTTTCTGGAGGGTCTTTCAATGTATTAAAAGTGCTGATTCCCTCAAGAATGGCTCCTTTGGTTAATTTCTGCAAACAAACAAACCAACAAAAACATACCTTTGTGACAGTAGCAAGATAATGTATATTCTAGGAATGATTAACATGATAGTTGGTCTGAAATCTATTATCACAAATCACAGAAGAGAAATTGAGAAAACTATAGCAGATCATGCCAATTTTGACATTGTAGGTGGAAGCCATAGATTAAGACAGGAAATAAGGGCTTTTGGAAGATGCTGAACACAGCGTATTACCCTGAGTTTTCTGCTCGGGATGTCTAAGAGGTCATAGTAAGGCCTTGAACACAGGAAGTAAACCATTGAGGGAAAGGGGGTAAAGAACTTGGTTAGCTAGGATGTAACTGTGGATGAAAGTAAAAATAAAATAAATTCATTTTTCACTCCCACTTCCCATCTTTCCTCGGAAAGCATTTTAAATGAAAATATGTCTGTATCAGGAAGTTGAATTTGAAGTAAAGGAAAACAGGGATTGTGATTCTTAGACATAGCTCTCTGCATTTTTGCAAATAGGAGCTCAATGATTACACAGAAATGCATCCCTGAAAAGCACAGTGGGTGCCCAGGGAATTGTCATGGTCCCTCTTTCCTCTTGTTCCACTAGGGCTTTGAAGAAGGAGCCTTTAATTGTTAAGAGGAAACCACGAAGAGAAAAACTGAATGGCTTCTATGCAGTAGACAGTCTTTCATTCAGAATTATATTAATAATATTTAGGGTCCAGAAAATACAAAAAGAAACAAAAGTACTTTTACCATGTTATGGAAATTGTTTGAAGACTCATAAAATGGACAGGTTTGAATTAGATACCTATAGGTTTTATAATCTATGTTTGGTTATGCACGGAAGAGTGGGCAGAGGTGGACATAGGCGACTGTTTAGAAATGGAAAATTGAAATCAGATCCGCATAATTTTAAATTGCAGTGCCATACCTTTAACCACTTCAGTTTTTTCTTCTAATTGTGTCAGTATTTATATATTTGCTTCTATGTATATTCAGTACAATTTTAAAGCAATTTTGCTATTTATCTCCTTTCCATATTAAAAAAATCCTCTCATTTTCTGAAACACAGATTTGAATGAACATGAAACTACAGTAAATCATTATTTGAATTTTCTAATATAAAAATATTTTAATTTGCTCATTTTAATATTTTTATTTCTTTGCTTTTAAGAAGTTCTATTTCCTTCATTATGTAACACTGTTTTTCATTGCCTTCCTTTAAATGATGAAATTATAAAGCTTTCATTTTGGTTCAGAAAATCACAGCTCTACTGAAAGCAATCTAAACTATATTACCTCTTTATAACCAATTTAAACTTTTAACATTATAGACCAAGGGGAGACCAAATGCCAAAATAAATTCTTACTTTTCTGGAGAGAAGTTGATGGCATGCCTTCCTACTATGTACTCAGGAGAGGAAAAAGATGACCAATACAGTATTCTAGACTGATTTCAGATCATGAGTTTTATTAACATAATAAAGGTGCTAAGTTTTCTCTACATTAACAGACCTGTATTTGCTGTCATAAAATATATTAAAGGAATAGCCAATGGCCTTAGCCTAAAGTAGTTGTTCATTTGAGAAAACAGTCTGTTTGTATGGAATGTAACACAATGTCAATAATAATAACAAGGCAGCCCAGTTTTTAGGTAAAGGGTAGGAAAATTCTATGTTGTGTCTGAAATGGTCAGGCAAGCAGATTTGAACTGCATTAGCGAGAAAAGATAAGTTTTGCATAGCTGTACTGAAGAATATTTTAGGCTGAAAGAATACTATGAATAAAAACAGGGTGATAAGAATGTGGATGACAGGTTTGCAAGGCTGTTTCCATTTGTAACCTTGGAGCAGAGGATTCAAGTACATGAATGTAGGGGAAGAGAGCAGGGTATTGGTACACTGGAAAGAGGCAATGTCTGACCGTGGAAGCCAGGAGGGCAAGTAGACTTTGAACTTTATTCTATAGCTAGTGCTGACCCTCTAAGGGCTTTACAGATGCAATTCCAGTCCACTGCTTGCCTGACCATTTTAGACACAACATAGGACTTGCTGCCCGGTGCCTAAAATTGGTTTATGTGAAGCAGTTTTCAGAAATACTAATCTGGTAATACTTTTCAGATTGCTTTTGAAAGGGAAGAAAAACTCAGTGAGGAAAGGATCCAATAATCCAAGCATAACAGATACATGCCAAAAATAGCATAGTGAAGTAGAAAAGATAAAAATTCTAAACTGTGATTTTGAATTTTCAGTTCAAGACAAAACAGTTAGCTACCTTATGAGCTTTGTCAGCTATTTTTAAAGGTAGCGTCCTTCTTTTCTTTCTGCCAGTCTCTTGTTTATATTCTGACTGATAGTCTGATAGAGAATGTATTTTGGGATTTTTCTCTATGCCTTTCATCCTTATTACAAAGCATCATCCCAATGATGTTTGTGATGCCCATAAAACTCTTAGCCAAACTGAGAACAAAGCATCTGACTCAGATAATGAAAAATAGACCTGTCTATCTGAATGTGCAAAGTATTCCATTTTTAGTGGTCTTTGAACCTAATCAAAACCCATATTATAATTTACCTCTAAAAGACTGGAAGTTCAAGAGTTCTGAAGTCAGACTACCTATATTCAATGTCATATTTACCCTATTTTATTCTAACACTGGCATGATAAAAATATATTATGAACATTGTATGAGATAGCATATTCTTCACATGGTGACATGCACATATTGTGTACTCAGTAAGTTTCAGGAATTACTAACTTTCAGAAATTTATTTTTGTTTACTGTTACATAGTTATTTTGCTTTGTATATAAATGCAACTGCAGTTCATGATGATTATATAATTATTGATGACCATATTCAGTTTTGGTTTATAAATTATTTTTAAGTAGATATTTTAATTTCTGCAGTATTATAACTTCTTAATATCACTTTACATTGATGCAATATTGATAAGACTATGTATTGATATTCATTCAGATTAACCATAATAACAGGATACAGAGGAATACTATTTGATTCCATTTAGGAAACACTCATTGTAAACTTTGTACTATGTTAAGTATATATGTCATGGTCCCTGACTTCAAGGAGCTTGTAGGTGAGTCAACAGACACATATGTAAATAATAATTACAGTATAGTGTCACAAGTTCAAAGTAAGTATATACATAAGGCTAGGATTAGCACAATTAACTATCTTAGGGAGTAGAGATAATTTTGCAAAGGAAGTGACACATCAACTATGCTTTTTAGCTATTCATCTATTGAATGTCAGGATTACATTTGTGCAACAGGGTATCTTGGAGTGAAAGTTAAAAGAGGAAGAACAACTGTAAAACATGATTCCCCAGGTAGTATAATGCATCTAGAACACATCTGCAAAGTACTGAAGGATAAATCCATTGCCAAGGCAATAGGCAGAATATGATTTCAAGTTGAGGAGCAAGATATACACCAATGCTGTCTTACAGAAATAAAATGCTAGCCACATATGTAACTTCAAGTTTCCTAGTATTTAGATTTAAAAAAGTAAAACAAAGAGACCTATTAAAATTATTTTTTATGTTTAACTCAATATATCTAAAATATTACAATTTCAACATGTAATCATATAATGAGAATTTGTATCTTCTTTTTTCATACTAAGTCTCAAAAATTCAGTATGTATGCTACATTTGCAGCACATCTCAATTTAAATGCTCAGTAGCTACATAAGGTTATCGGTCACTATGTTGGACAGTATAGGGCAGATTCAGACCATGAAGAGCTTGAACATTCTATTAAGGAATTTAGACAATATCCTATCAATTTTTGATAATATGTAAAGTCTATTCATCTGATGAATGTCAGAATTATATTTTCTCTCTAAGGCAATGAGGATGTTGATGGATAGCCAAAGTATTTAACCAAGAGACATAGGAATATTTGTATTCTGCTATTGAATAATCACCTTTCCTCAGGAGGTCTTTAAGGAAGGAAAGGAAGACGAAGTCATCCTTAATGACTGGATGCGGGATTTTTATCAAATTCCCATGGAGCACTCCGAGGAGCTACACTGGGACCCATGAAGAATGTCATTAGCAAAGCCAAATCATTCTGAATGGTCTGGAAGCAAAGCAGTCTCAAAGGCCAGTTTAGATTTCCTTCTAAAGCTCAAATTTAGATTCCACTACTCCACCATGAGAAGAGGGATGAGAGCATAAAGTAAGAAGAGAAACTGAAGGAAAGCGTGATGTCTAAGAGGGTTGGTATTTGGGGAGGTGGAGTGAGCAATTTTACTGTTAAGTTCCTAGTCCTTCAGTAGGAAACTTCTTAAATAGAAAATATTAATATCTGCAGTGAAAAAGACACCTCCAATATCTTACCACTTAACCCATATGTCTCAGGACACTCAATGTTTTGTTCCTACTGCATAGAGAAAAATGGTTCAAAGAACTACACCTTGTATTTGTCAACTTGGTACTTGGTACAGTGGCTTCAAGCACAGGCATAATGACCAGCAACTCTAAAATCAGAATACTGCCTTCTCTCACATAGATGGGATGACTTGACCCATTCTTGGGAAGAAGTAATGAGACCCATATAAAAGATGTTTAAACTTCAACCTAGAGGACAACGTTAAGTTTCCAGATGCTTTTCTAAATTTTCAAAGAATGAGAGAGTGTTTATTAGTTTCAATGGATGAGAGAAACATTTTTTTAAATGTTGCATTACAAATTGTGTAAAGTTTTACAAATTATACAAATTCTCTTTTGCATGTGGTAATTCTAGTTCATGGCCTCTCTATCTCCAGCATCCTGTTTAATTTTGTGTTTATCACATTAAAAAAAAACTAAAACCACATTGTTAGTACTGGTTACATTAAAATAAATCAGAATGGATTTATTCTTGCATTTTGTACTTTCGCTTCTGTCAAGGTGTTATCTAATAGGATTTTTGAGGTGCATATACAGTGAATAGAGTTCTCACTTTATAGGACTCTATAGACTATAATTCCTTCAATCTTAAAGAAAATGAATGATAAACCCAACTTTCCTATCCCAATCCTTTCCAGAATTGAACCAACATATCTTTTCCAGGCATTAGTCAGCAGGTACTTATTGATAAAACAATAAAACAATGTTTTAGTTTGTATTAGAAAAAGTAAGTCATTCTGCTGTTTCTGCCAGGCACTTGGTGCTAGAGATGGTTGTGCCATGGCCTGTGTTGCTGGTTGCAAAAGTATGAAGCCTCCAAACAGCCAGTTAGTAAATCCGTGGAAAATGTGGGAGATTCTAGATTACTTATATCTGAAATATGTATAGAATATAGAGGCTAAGTAGTTCTGCCATACGGTTTATGGAGAACAGTCTGAAATCTCTTATAACAATTTTGTGCTATAAATCTACAGTATTTCCTTCTGTCTTTTTGAAAGACACCCTTTAAGCGGCAATGAGTTCAAAAAGGTAAGCGCATGTACGATAAAACATAAATATTACATTTGCATTTCTCAAGAAAATTGATGACTGCAAATTGAATAAACTCTTTGTCACATTTATCATTTTTCATGGGGCTTGTGGTGATGTCATTGTAAACATGAAATACAAGACAAAAAGCTGCCTAGGAAGCATGTGCATCCATTTCAAAAGCTAATAATCATTTTCAGAACACTGTAGAAAATAGTAATAATTTAACACATGGGGCTGCAGAAGGTGCATTTTCACATCATTGCATACAACTTTTTATTTATATTAAACATTGCTCTTTATGAATTTTGTTAATTTTTAATTTCAAGTTTTCTTATGCATGTATGAAAAGTGTTATAATGTTGACTCCATTAGGAGAACTTGGCAGAGTTAAATGATGTCAGTATTTTATCAGTGTCATCTGATTCCAAATAGAAAATTAATTAGTTCCAATAATAATATAATTTTTAATCCAATTTATAAAATCATAGTAATGCTTTGGAAGTTAATTTAGTAAAAGATGGAATATTTGACAGTTATTTTAATTTTTAAAAACAAAATTTTTAAATTGTGGTGCCACTTGTTTTGAAATTAATTGATGACATTTAAGCAAAGGATTCAATGACTAGCATGTGTCAAATTTTCATCTTTTGAAGCTTTAGTGAATTATACTCATTGAAAATTAAAAAAAAGAGAAAATCAGGAAGATGTGGAAATAAATCCCTACAAAAGCAAGGAGGAATTAAACATTCCAACACAGAGAGCAAACCCTATGTAAGATTTAATGTGAAAATTCGGTAATTGTGCTTGGTTATACTTTGACTTATGGGAAAACAAGTCTTTAAATGGAGCTTATAGATGTAGACTGTATCTATGTATATTCTGAGAAGGGCTTTCCTTTTGTGGTACATACATTTGACTAAGTATTCACATGAATCAAAAATAAATGAAAATTATTTGATAAGCTTTGCCATTTAATTATATTTGTCAATAATGGTACTCTGAATGGAGGTCAAAAGGTAGTATTTGTGAAAATATTTAGACTAAAATATTTACATATTTTAATTAAAGACTGAATTGAGGATATTATTCTTTTAGTACAATTTGGTCTGAGCTTATTAAGTATTGAGCACCTACAATGAAAGGATTTACATTAAGAACTAATGTGCTCTCTTGAGAGGAGTAAACTGAAGATGCTGACAATCTCAAATGTGTTACTATAAAACATGAAAGAAGATTATACTATTTTATGAAAAATTATAAATAATAAAACCATATTAATATTCTTCAGAAACTATCCCAGTGTTACAGTTGACATAGAGATATAAGTAAGGAATTCATTTAGAAGGATTGTGATTAAGTGCTATTATTAATTATTCTGCTTATATATTTTAATCATTAAAAATATTTTATTATATGCCGTTTTTTAGAAGGAACAATATCTTTGAAAATAGTTATTGACTACATCATTTTATAAGGCTTTTGATATAATGAAACTAATTTCCTGTCAAAAATGTGCCCACAATTGACAATTTTCATTTTTTAATATATCCTTTTACTCTCAAATTGTCCTGGTTCAAAAGATACAATTATAAGCAGCCTTTGGAGCCCAGCTTCCTGAGCCTAATATCCTGCTCTGCCCTTTACCACTTTTGAGAACTTAAAGTCACTTAAACTATCCGTGCCTCAGTTTCCTCCTGTAAAATGAAGACGGTAATAATCTACGTCTCCTAGGGTTGTGAGGATTAAATAAATAAGTAAGTGCTACTTGTTTAATGTCACTGTTGTAATTGTTTTGGGGCTCCACAAACAACACCCATGTAAGACGGCTGAACTTAATTGATGAATGTTTTGTGTATTCTGACTGCTCTACCATTCCTGTCTTGTCTCTCTCCCTTTCTTTGGGCCTCCCCACTCCCTGAGAAGAAGAGTAGTAAAATTAGGTCAATTAACAACCCTAAATGGCTTCTACGTATTCAAGCGAAAGGAAGAGCTACGTATCTTTAACTTAAATATAAAGCTAGAAATGATTAAGCTTAGTGAGGGTCATGTCAAAAGTTGAAGCAGTCCAAAAGCTAGACATCTTGCATTAAACAGCCACGTTGTTAATTAAAAGGAAAAGTTCTTAATAAAAATTGATCTTACTATTCCAGTGAACACACAAATAATAAGAAAGGGAAATAAACTTATTGCTGATAGGGAGAAAGTTTTAGTGACTGCATAGAAGATCAAACCAGCCACAACATTCCCTTAAAGTAAAACCTAATCCAGAGCCAGGCTTTAACTTTCTTTAATTCCACGAAAGCTGAGAGAGCTGAGGAAGCTGCAGAGGAGTCTGACACCAGCAGAGCTTGGTTCATGAGGTTCAAGAAGAGAAGCCATCTCTATAACATACAAGCAAGGTGAAGCAGCAAGTGCCAATGTAGAAGCTGCAGCAAGTTATCCAAAAGATTTAGCTGAGATAATTAATGAAGGTAAGTACCCTAAACAACAGATTTGAGATGTAGATAAAATGGTCCTATATTGGAGCCATCTGCAACTTCTACAGTTAGAGAGAAGTCAACTCCTGGCTTCAAAACTCAAATGACAGGCTGAGTCTTTTGTTAGGGGCTAATGTAGCTGGCAACTAATCCGAAGTTAATGCTCATTTACCATTCTAGAAATTCTAGGGCCCTAAAGATTATGCGAATTCTACTCTACAGTGCTCTACAAATGGGGGGAAAAAGCCTGACAATAATACATCTGTTTACAACATGGTTTACAATAATACATCTGTTTACAACATGGTTTACAATAATATTTTAAGCCCACTGTTGAGACCTAAAGCTCAGAAAAAAGATTCCTTTCAAGTTATTACTACTCATTGACAATGCACTCGGTCACTCAAGAGCTCTGATGGAGGTGTACAGTGAGATTAATGTTTTCAGGCCTGTTAACACAACATCCGTTCTTTAGCCCATGGATCAAGGAGTAACTTTGACTTTCAAGTCTTATTACCTCAGAAATACAGTAATTCCTCTGAAGGATATGGGCAAAGTAAATTGAGAACCTTCTGGTGAGGGTTTATCATTCCAGATGCCACTAAGAACATTCATATTTTATAGGAGGTGGTCAAAACATCCGCATTAACAGAAGTTTGGAATAAGTTGATTCCAACCTTCATGGTTGATTTTGAGAGGTTCAAGACTTTAGTCGAAGAAGTAGCTGAAGATGTAGAAATAGCAAGATGACCAGAATGAGAAGTGGAGACCAAAGAAGTGAATGAATTGCTGCAATCTCATGCTAAAACTTGAACAGAGGAGGATTTGTATCTTTTGAATGAGCAAATAAAGTGTTTTTTTTTCCTGAGGTAGAATCTACTCTTGGTGAAAAGACTACGAGCATTGTTGAAATGACAACAAAGGATTTAGAATATTACATCAACTCAGTAGATAATGCAGAGGTGCGTTTGAGAGGATTGACTCCAATTTTGAAAGAAGTTCTACCATGGGTAAAATAATATTACACAACATCCCAACTTACTGACAAATTTTTCACGAAGAAAAGAGATAATCAGTGCGGATAATTTTATCATTGTCATATTTTGAGAAAATTCCACAGCCATGCCGACCTTCAGCAACCACCACCCTGATCAGTCAGCAGCCATCAGTGTGAAGGTAAGACCCTACACCAGCAAAAAGATTATGACTCACCGAAGGCTCAAATGATTATTAGCATTTTTAGCTATAAAGTATTTTTCAATTAAGGTACATCTATGTAATTTTTAAACATAATGCTGTTACACACTTAATAGACTATACTGCAGCATAAACATAACTTTTATATGTGCTGGAAAAACAAAAAATTTGTGTGACTCATTTTTTTGTAAAATTGTTTTATTGTGGTGTCCTGGAATTAAACATGCAATATTTCCTGTGCATAATTTTCTGATTATTGTAGAATTGGACTATTTCTAATATTGAGACATTACAAAAAAAGCTTTGATGAAAAATTTCCATATATAGATACACGTCAGTATATCTGATTCAAGATGTCTTTAGGATAAATTCCTGCAAGAAAAAGAGCTTAACCAAAATATATGAATATTTAGAAGACTCTTGATAAAATTACCAAGTGTTTTTCCAGAAAGCTTAAGCTGATTTAAAATCCTACATTTAATATGTGAGATTACATTTTTACCTCACTCTCAACAACCTAGACATATTTATTATTTTGAAAAGCAAAAAAGAGAAGCTACATTGTTTAATTTTTAAATTAATTGCTGTATTGAACCTACTACATGTTTATTTTTCCATGTATTATCTATTTGCTTCCTTCGCCAAATTTTATATAAAATTCTTGGTGACTTTTATCTCAATTTTTAGCACACCTTGTATTTTAAGGATGAAGCATTTCTGTCAGAGTTGCTGCAAGCATTCTCACAATATGTTGTCCTTGAAATTGAGATGTTTTAGCTATCTAAGAATGTTTTATGTTTATTATTATTCATATGCACATTGGCTGTGCATAATTGCACTTTTATCACTTTCTTTCCAGTCCTTATGCCATTTATTTTTTTTCTTGTCTTACTCTACTGACTAGAACCTTCAGAATAATGTTGGTTTGCTGTGGGAATAATGGCATTTATATTTCATTCCCAATTTCAGGCAAACAACATTCTATCTTGTACCATTAATTATGATGTGTTGTTACTAATAGAATGTATGTATACCCCTCAAATTCATAGGTAGAAGCCCTAATGTACAATATAATTGTATTTGAAGATGGAGTTTTTGGGAAGTAATTTAGCTCAGATAAGGCCATGAAGGTGTGATTCTCAAGATGACATGAGTGTTCTTACTAGAGGAAGGAAGACCAGAGCTCTCTCTTTCTCTACCATGAAAAGATACAGCGAGAAAGAGGCTATCTTCAAGTCTGGAAGAAGACCCTCACCAGGAACTGAAACTACTGTCATCATGTTCTTGGACTTTGCAAACTCCAAAACTGTGAGAAATTAATGCCTATAGCTTAAGCCACTCAGTCTATGTTATTTTGTTATAGTAGCTCAAGCTGACATGCTACAAGCTTTTTTTCAATTTATCAGATTAAGGACATTCTTCTTTATTCCTAGCTTTCATGCATTAAAGTTGAGTTGTATCAATTATTTTTCTACCTATATTAAAATCTTAACATAATTTTCTATTTTTTATTTTTTTAATAGTTAAATTGTATTGATTGGTTAAACCAGCCTTGCATTCCAAATACAAACTCACATTTCTCATGATGTTTTATTAATACATTCTAATAAGAGTTTGTTACACTTTTTAAAAAAATTTTTTTAATGGCTTGTACATTTATTTTCATGAGACATTTGTCTATTTTTTTTCAATTTTTGGCATCACAATTATTTTGACCTCATGAAATAAATTGGGTAATTTTTTTTCTGGAAGAATTTATGTAAGATTGGTATTTCTTTCTTAAATATTTAAGATAATTTACTGGTAAAGCCATATTGGCATCGAATTTTCATTGAAGAAAGTCTTTACTAATAAAATTTCATTATTAATTATGAGTTTATTCAATTTTTTAGTTTCTCTTTGTGTGATTTTGTTGTGTTTCTTGTGAATTTTACAAATTTTATATAACTTCTTTAATGTGTGGGCATAAAGTTGTTCATAATATATTCTTATATTTTAGTGTATTTATAATCAATATTGCTCATATTTTTATATTTACTTTTCCTAATTAAACCTCTCCAGGGTTTTCATGTTATTAGATTTTTATACTAAGTTCTGCTATAACTGCTATTCTCATTTATTAAAATAGTCTTCTTTTTACCTGTGCATTTTTATATATTGTACTTTCACTAATTTTCTTTAGAATGAGTTTTAAAAATTATTTCACTGTATAGTATATATTCTTTTTTGTGTGAATAGATTTTCTAGATTTAAAAAAGTTAGTAAATCTGTTCTATAATTTTTCTTTATACATATAAATTAACTAGAGATTTCTGTTTCTTCTTATACATCCCTTGGATCCCTACTCAGATGAATCATATATTTATCTGCATATTTATATCCAGTGATTCTATGCAAATAAAAGTATATCTAAAATGTGTACAAAGTTTTAAAGTTTTATTAGTCAGGGTCCTGAGCCTCATAAATTGATGATTGCTATATCTGGCAGAAAATTTGATTTATTTGAAGGACATTACGTATCTCCAGGAGAAGGCTGAAGACTAGGACTCAGGAAAAAGGCAGGAATTAAGAGAAGATATTTATCCAGAAACACAGTCATTGTTGTACAATTGAACTCATCTATTTGGCATGCTGGTGCTGATCCTATAAATAGACATAGGAGGCCATTCTTGCTCCTGATGCCACTGGATGCCATATTCCACCATTGACTGACAGGATGAACTATAATCTATTCTTAACATCACTGTTTCTTGTCTCTTATTCAATGTCCCAGGCAAAAGCATATCATTGGTTGAACCTGGACACTTATCTGCTTCTAGGTCCTAGGGAAAAGATAAAACAAACATTTAGCTTTTTGTTAAGATTCACAGAGAATCCCTTTGATGAGGATTCAGAATCAGGTAAGTCAAGTAGTGTTGGTAAATGACATTTTGAAGGGCTATCCACTAGAATGATAATGATATCAACGTAAAGTGTCAAACTGCTAAAGGAAAATGTATATATGTCACAAAGTTTAATCTAAGACAGGAAAGGAGAGAAATAAAAGAAGAAAAAATAAGATATTGTGGTATATGTAGTAGACATATAATGTTTTCGACTAACTGAATGAATTTATTCTGATTTTGATAACAGCATCTGGATTTGATCTTGAGAACAACTATTTTCCATGATTCAGGTAGAGTTCAACTATTTTCCATGACTCAACTTGCTATGTGGTGGACTCAGACTTAGGCCTGACCAGTCAAAACATTCTGTCTCACTGGTGACTGAGATTAGCTCAGGATTGGTTATGTTACTCATACGGGGCAAAGGAGACACTGACAGTCAGTTTTGGAAACTATTGGAACAAAGGAATACACCCATTTCAGAACAGTTGCATGTTTGTAACAGAATCTTCAAGCTGCTTATAGCCATCTTGGTCCTGTGAAGGAAGATGCTCACTGAGGAGGAGGAAGGAGCCCAATAAGAAGAAACCAGACACCAGAGATGGAAAGACAGATTCTTGATCATAGTCATTGAGGTTGATTACAGTCCTGACTAAATTGGATAAGCCATAAGAAGAAAACTCTCTTAACTAACTAAAATACATATAAAAGAAGGCTCAAATTCCAAATTGGCTTTTTTTCTTTTTAAATAGAATCTTATAAACAAATTCTAAAGTTGATTCAAAAAGAATTTTGATAAAAATAACCCAGAAAATTTGAAAACCCATATGATGATTAACAAATGTCAAAGCATAAAGTAATACTGCAGGAATTAAAAAAGTGTGGGTTTGGTGCTGGAACAAATTAATGAGAAAGAAGGAAGCACAGGATATTTTATGTATGCATGTAGCTATATGACAAAAAACTTTTTAAAAAAGTAATCTACTATATTTATTATTGACATAAACAGTTACCTGCAGTCCATTTGAACATCATCTTAGATTTAACTCATGTATTAAAGATATTATGTTTTCCACTCAGCAAGGTCACCTTCAAGGTGAAAACTGTATGTGGTTGAAAATGAAAAAAAAATCAAATGTATAAATATTTTGAAAATAAATGATATATGATTTCCTTTTTGTACACTCCTCAATAATCATAGTCTGTTTATTTTTTACACCCACTTTCTTCTCCCCATCTCCAACTCCAGCAACCACGCATCTGTTTTCCATCTTTATAACTTTGTTATTTCAAGAATGCTATGTAAATGGAACCACATAGTCTGTAACCTTTTGAGGTTGACTTTTCTTTATATATATTTATATATATAATATATATAATATATTATATATATAATATATATATATTTAGATATATAAATTGACTTTGACTTTCTTTATATATATTTATATATATTTATATATATATTATTGCATTTTATGTTCTGGGGTACATGTAAAGAACATGCAGGATTGTTGCATAGGTACATACATGGCAATGTGGTTTGCTGCTTCCATCCCCATCACCTATATTTGGCATTTCTCTCCATGTTATCCCTCCCCAATTCCCTACCCCGCATTGTCCCTCTCCTAGTCCCCCCTCCACAGACCTCAGTGTGTGATGCTCCCCTCCCTGTGTCCGTGTGTTCTCATTATTCAACACCCGCCTATGAGTGAGAACATGCGGTGTTTGATTTTCTGTTCTTTTGTCAGGACAAACAACTTCTTAGCATGACATGTATGTCCCTTTGTGATCTAGATCCTTGTCAAACTCTATCTTTTCTTTCTACAGTCTGTCAAGAGAGGTTATAGGGGGAGCTGACAATGAAGAAGAGGGTAGCTAATTGGAGATTTTCAATAGAAGTTCACAGCTATAATCTGTGTTTCAGCAGGGAGGGAGCTGGGGAGTACAGAATAAGTAGCCTGACCCAACTGTCCTCTGTTTTTTCAATCGCCATGTTTCCCATTGGCAGAGTCCAATTGAAAACTAGAAGGCAAGGAGACTGGTTGAGACAATCCTTGAGATAGTCCAAAGATTGCTCTGAGGCACAGAGCAGAGGGGATTAAAAAAAAAAGCGTAGAGATATGGAGTAGCACAAGGAAAATAATCCCTCAGACTACCATATACCCAAATAATTTCAACTATTCTGTTGTACTTCTTCTCCTCCAGGAATGGTCTTCACAGATCTACCCCTGTATCTGACTACTCAACTTTCAAAATTGAATTCAGTGTTCCTTAAATTTCATGTCAAAGCCAGCAGTGAAATAAGAGAGTTCCAGGTCTTGGTATATTTTTCTTATTGTTCACATCTAGAATGAAAGGTTTTCATTACAGCTCCTGAAAGATAAGCAGGTGCCAAACAAAAACCTTGGAATTCCTACTTTGGGAGCTACAAAATAAGATAAGCTTGTGGAATATTGTCAGTGTCCTCAACACTAAAATAAGCAATCTTTATAGGTGGTTAATTTAAAGACAAATTTGCAGTTATTAAGGATGAGGGGGGATTGCTATAGGTTACATTTAAACTCCTCAAATGTTTCTGATAAAATGTTTTAACAATCTATAGAGAAAAAGACAAATCCTCAAACACGTTCTCTAGAAAGCTTGAGTGTATACACAGTACTGGGCCTGGACTGCCCTGTTATTTCTTGTGGGTCTCCCCTCTGCTGACAGTCCTGCTGATGATGCATGTGCACTGGGCAGGTTGACACAATTCCTCTGGTTTTTAAGGGGAGATCCCAGCATCCAAAAATAGAGTGACTTTCTATGTAAATAGTAAAGTAATAGTTCTGGGAACATGATAGACAATTCAGCCTCCTAAGTTTCTTTATATCCATTATTTTATTTGCTAAGAATATTATGGAAACTATGCCAATACCCTTAGAAAGAAGCTCATCAACAATGAATGAGTGTAGTCAATAGAGATATTGTTAAGTAAGCAAATAGCACAAATTTTGCTCGGTATAATGCCAGGCTACATCATTTATTATATAACATATGTCTCAATTAAATTTTCATGTGATATAGTGCATGCAGATTTTCTAGGATAAACAGCGATGTTTCAGAAACTAAAGCCTTAATATAGCATACTAGTAAACCCTGAGACAGCTAATCAATAGAATACTCAAGTCAAACAAGACAGTTTCGGACAAGGACGAAGGCTTAAATGTGAATGCATTTGCATTTATGCATTTAGCTTAAATCAATGTGTGTCTAATCTCCTTGTAATTATATCCTGATATTTAAAAATCATAAATATATTTTAAAACTCTTCTATTGACATTATAATGATCTAAATTGAATTCAGGTTGGCTGGCCTTTATTATATCCTTAGCCATGTGATATTACATGTCAACATGATGACTATAATTTATTCAGACTACAGTAGCAAGTATCAGTGATAAACCCCTGATTACCATATTTTGAGCTCGCTGTATGTATATTTTTTGTTTGGATTTCCAAAGGTATCCCTTCAGTTCTTTTTTTTTAAGTAGAGATATAATGTACATCACACTCATCTTTTTAGTGATTTTTAGTATGTAAATAATATTGTGCAACCATCACCACCTTCTAATTCCAGAATATTTTCATCATCCCCCTAGCAACTATTTAATGCTGACTTACATTCTGTGTATTTGCTTATTTTGGACATTTTATATACATGGGATCCCATATTAGGTAGTCTTTTGTGTCCAATCTTCTTAGTTAGCATGATTTTGTCAGGGTTCATCCATGTTGTACCACAAATCAGCACTTTATTCATTTTTATAATTGAGTGATATTCCATTTTATGGATATATCACATTTTGTTTATCCACTTGTCAGGTGAACATTTGGTTTATTTCCACTTTTTCGCTATTATGAATAATGTAACAGTGAACACTTGTATAGCTAGTATGCTTTCAATTCTCTTGGATATATGTCTATAGTTGAATTGCTGGGTCATAACTGTGTGTTTGTAACAACTTCTGTGGAACTCCCAAAGGGATTTCTAAAACACTGCATCATTTTACATTCCCATCAGCAAAGTATAAGGATTCCAACTTCTCCGTTCCTTGACAATACTAACTATAATGTCTTTTTATTATATCCATCTATTCTTCATTCCTGAATTTAAAAATCCAATTAACCCATTAGAAAATCCTTTTTCATAGTGAGTACTGACAATTCTAGATAACTGTTTGTGATTAAAGCTCTTCTCTCAACTGTTTTTATTAGTTTCAACAGCAAAAATAGTATAATATTATATTTATATTTGAATTATTATATTAGTTTATTAAGACATTATTATGACTTAAGGACAGTATCTGACTTCATTTTGCATCACACATAAAAACACATCAATCTGAAAGAATTATCAAACACCAAAGCCCTAGTTATTAAGTGTGGGTGTGTAACTGGCTGCTTATGTCATCTTTGACAAATTAATAAATTGTTCTTTGTCTCATTTTTGATATCTGTAAAATCAAGAAAATGCTAAACACTTGCCATGAAATTGTGGGAATTTCATGAGTATGTTAATCTTCCACTAATTCTATAAGTTAACACAGCAATAAGCCACAAACTTGGTGGCTTAAATATAATAAACATCTATTATATTATTATAGATGAGTATTCTGACAAGAATCTCACTGAGTTAAAATCAAGGTATGAGCACACTGCATTCATTTGTATAGGTTATAAGCAAAATATGATTCTTTGCTCTTTTTTGATTTTCAAGACTTCTCACATTTCTTGGCTCATTACCACTGCCTGCCCATCCTTAATTTTCAAAGCTAGCAAGGGTAGATAGAGGCCTTTTTAGACTTTCCTTTGTCTGGCTTTCTGACCACACCAGAAGAGATTCCATGCTTGAAAGAATTTGTGGTTACAGTGAGCCCACCCAAATAAATTAGGACAATCTTTCCATCTCAAGGTCTTTAATCTTAATTACATCTGCAAAGTCCCTTTTGCATATATATTATTGTTTTCATACTGCTGATGAAGATATACCCAAAACTGGGCAATTTATAAAAGCAAGAAGTTTAATTGGACTCACAGTTCCATGTGGCTGGGGAGGCCTCACAATCATGGCAGAAGGCAAGGAGGAGCAAGTCACGTCTTACATGGATGGCAGCAGGCAAAAAGAGAGCTTATGCAGGGAAACTCTCATTTTTTAAAACCATCAGATCTTGAGAGACTCATTCACTATCATGAGAACAGTGCAGGAAAGAGCTGCTCTCATGATTCAGTCACCTACCATGACACGTGAGAATTGTGGGAGTTACAATCCAAGATGAGATATGGGTGGGGACACAGCCAAACCATATCACCATGTAAGGTAACATATTAATGGGGTCTGGGGATTGGGTTGTGAACATTTTTTCAGGGCCATTTTTTGCCTATCACAATGAGATTATGTATGTCTCATGACAAATACAGATCCAACACCCAGTTAATTCTGGATACGTTAGTATTTTTATTATTTAAAATAGCCACTGCATGATAAAATGACAAAGAATTATACTTCAAAAATGCCAAAGAGATGGAGAACCAAATCTGAGAAGCTATACATAAACATATAAATATTAACATTATTCCTCCAAAATAATTTCTCTCATAGAATATTAGTTCAGCCAGGTAGCCTTCTATGTGCCAGATGAATTTCTTGGTATGAGGCCGTTAAAATATGTTCATTACCAGTCACAATTGTTTCACCTTTACTCTGGATGGGCAGCCAAGACATCTCAGTGCCATTTGGATAGATTTCATTTTTGTGAGCTAATCATCACAATTCATACTTAAAACTGAAGAAACATCAAATAGACATAAAGGAAAATATTATTGCTATTGCTACTATTTTAAGAAGTAGATTGTTGGCTCTGTTCTCTGTGATGAATCACATTTTTGTTTTATTAATTCACATCAATATCTGTAATTTCTGGATCTCTAACACTTGATGCATACCTATAGCTTTCTCTTGAAATGGGGATAGTAGGCAATAGTTTTTAGGGAACAGAGACAGCACTTTCAAAGTTTTAAAGTTCTGTGTTACAAAGTATGAAATCATTCTAGTTTCTGTATTGCTTCTCTGCTGCACACACACGCAGGTGCAAACATTAATACTTTCTTCAAAATAGGAGCAATGGCAGAAATTTTACTCATTGACAACTTCTGAGATGAAAAAGGATTGAGTAGAATTAATCCAGTAAATGTTATTTGTCTTAAAAATAGCAATCACTGCCACTACCACCATAATAAACAGTTTTCTGCTAATAAAGTCTTATGTGTCACAGGAAAATCAAATACAATCTAGATGGTGGAGACTGGAGCCAAAGCAAATTACTTTATTAATGATACTAGAAATGTCAATTTCTACTTTAGGATGAGCTTTTCTCTTCTGTAGCTTTTGCCCAAGGAAATTAATTATGAAATTAGGACTGGCTATGCTGTATCAATTCTTGTTTCTTTGACCAAAAACATTCAAATACAGGTTTTTTGAATGGTAAGTGCTTCTTGATGTTTTGGGCAATTCTGGCCCAGGTTGAGCTGAGACTTTCAATCAATGCCACCAAGTTATCAGTGAAATAACTGTATTGTCGAAAATGGCTGCAAAGGATGTTTTCCCCATTTTCTGGGCATTATCAAAATATTTCTAAAAGCTTTGTCAGTATTTGCCAAATTCATAATATATTCTAGTAGAAATGTAGCCAGAGGTATTTTAAACAAATCCTAATTAAGGACTATTTATATATCAGTGATCAAAACACAGGAAGATAAAGTTGGCATTTAATGATGATATGACACATTTATATACTACCTTTTCTTGAGAAGATCAAAACAGATAAGCATGAAGTGTAAGTATATGTTTACCGCTGAGACTTGGAATTGGGCACACAAGACTTTCAACTTTCTAGATGGGGCCAAGGAGTTTTGTGTATTTATTTACCTTGCACATGTGACAGCACAAGAACAGACTTGTTTAATTTTAGTGGGGAAAAAGTGTATAACCAGGGGCGAATTGACACAGAGAAACAGAGAGCCTCAGTTCAGGTACTGTTTGCCTCTGAAATCACGGTTGCTACATGATGTTCCGTCCTTTGCTAACAATCTCCGAAATAAATTAAGGATTTTGTTCCATCAAGAAAAGAAAGCTATAATCAATGCTCCTCGTAAATTAGCAAAGAAGTTTCTGCCAAAGGCCGAGTTTCTGAAATGTTTTACTTAAAAGATGTAAATCAAAGAACAAAGGAGAAGAAATACAAAACTGTGAATGCCATATTTACTGTTGGAGTCAAGCTGAAGGGGTGATAAGACCTTAGAAAGCTTAAAGAGAAGATGTGCGTTCCTCTCTCCACTACTTTTTCAGTTGGTTATTGACAACCTACTTTCAACATGGAAAGTAAGTAAAATCAGAGAAAAGGAAGCAAGCAAAAAAAAAAAAACTCCCAATACAAGAACAAAGTAGCATTAATATTTTCTTGGATTTAGTTCTCTATTTCTCTGAAAATTATTTTTGTTTGTAAATTTTGTTTTAATATTTCAAATTTATAGAATGTTTGCAAAAAGCATACATAAATTCCCTGATACTCAAGTCCAAATTTATCAACTGTTAAATATTACTCCATTTACGATATCACTCTCACTTTCTTTCTCTTCAACACATGCATGTACACACACACACACATGTAAACTAGCTATTCATACATAATTGTTATTACATATGTATGAGAACATGTTATTTTGTCTGAACCATTTGGGAGCCAATTAAATACATCATGTCTTTACTGCCAAATATCTATAAAAATCAAGCACTTGAACATCTTTCCTTAAGGACTTGATTAGTCAGCCACTTGGAGAAAAGAAATTAAACAGTAAACAGGGTCATCTTAAGATTAAAATTAAAATAGAGGGTGATTTACGTTCAGAAGAATTAATTTTCCTAACATATATGGAAGTAAGAATGAGGATTCTTAAATGTTGTAACACCTAAAGCACTGACCACTACCTACACTACATTTTCAAAAGCACATACTCTTCTGCAACCTTCATCCACTGTTGGTGGAGATGTAAACTAGTACAACCACTATGGAGAAAAATTTGGAGACTCCTCAAAAAACAAAAACTTAGCTACCATATGACTCAGCAATCCCTTTCTTAGGTATATACCCCAAAGCAAGGAAAACAGTGTATCAAAGAGAGAGCTGCACTCCCATATTTACTGCAGCACTGTTCACAATTGCCAAGATTTGGAGGTAACCTAAGCGTTCATCAACAGATGAATGAATAACGAAAATGTGGTCCATATACACAATGGAGTACTACTTAGACATAAAAAAGAATGAGATCCTGTCATTTGCAATAACGTGGATGGAACTGGAGGTCATTATATTAAGTAAAATAAGCCACGCACAGAAAGACAAACATCACATGTTTTCACTCCTCTGTGGGAGCTAAAATTTAAAACAATTGAACTCATGGAGATAGAGAATAGAAGGATGATTACTGGAGACTAGGAAAGGTAGTCACAGGGTGGTGAGGTAGGGGGATTAATGGCTACAAAAAACAGAAAGAATAAATGAGACACAGTATTTGCTAGCACAACAGAATGGCTATAGGAGAAAATAATTGTTCATTTAAAAATAACAAAGAGCACGATTGGATTGTTTGAAACACAAAGGATAAATGCTTGAGATGATGGACACTGACCCTGATGTAATTATTCCCCGTTGCATGTCAGTATAAAAATATCTCATGTAACTCGGTTACACGAAATTACCCATGACATGGGTATACTTACGAGTTACCTACTATGTACCACAAAAATCAAAAATAAGTAAAAAAAAAAAAAATACTCTTTTGATGAATAAATAAAACGTTTCCAGCTGTCTCTTACTTTCCCTCTCTCTTTATATATAATCTCATTTATTTTGTTGATTTAAGATAATGAATGAAGGTTTATTATACAAGTAAAAATAATACAATAGGGCATAAAATATTGAAGAAAGTACTCTATAGTATCATACCTTAGAAATAACTTTTACATGATATGGTAACCTTATACAATATAGATGTATATATATGCTCACACTGTATATGAACCTTTTCATTATATTTAACTTTAAATATCAAAAGTATTATAACATACATGTTTTTCTCTAAAATGTTTTTATTAACATTTTATATTTTTTATGTTACAGTATATGGAACATCCTCATTTTCTTTAAAAATTATATTGTGTTCTATTATGTGAATGAACCATAGTTTCCTTAATTTTCTATTGATGATTATTGAGATCATTTGCAAATTGAAGCTTTTTCTTTATTATCAAGAAACTTGCAATCACTATCCTGGCATATATGCCTTTTCTCTGATTATGCTTTCAAAGCAGAAACAGTAAATATAATTAGGAGGTAGTTATTATTGATTTAAGTTTGTGCTATACAAGTAAATAATAGGCAGTATATCAGATGACAGTAGAGACAGGGTAATACACATTATTCTATATTTAGATTCATACTTATAAGGATGAGATCATAAGACACATAAGACAATAGTCTAGTTGGAGGACTAGGAATTATCTCTGTGATCATCAATCAAGAGAATAACAGTAATGATAGTGATGGTGACTTTTATTGAAAGCTTAGGATATGCCACTCAGTGAGTTAAATCACCTTAGATAGTTCCTATAAAATCTCTATTAGGTAAATGATATTATTATGCTCATTTTGCAAATGGAAAAATTAAAGTGAATTAACTCAAGTCACATAGTGGAATCCATTTTCAGAGCAAGAATTCAGTTTTATTATGTATAATCTCATAAGAAGCATAACTATGTAAGTAGAAAGCGAATTGATTAGAAATCCCCGCTGCCTGTATCTTTACTGAGGTTGACCTCTAATTACTGAAATTACTTTGGCCACTATATTATTTATTTATTTATTTATCTATTTGAGATGGAGTTTTGCTCTTATTGCCCTGGCAGGAGTGCAATGGCGAGATCTCAGCTCACTGCAACCTCGGCCTCCCAGGTTCAAGGGATTCTCCTGCCTCAGCCTTCTGAGTAGCTGAGATGACAGGCGCCTGACACCACGCCTGGCTAATTTGTTTGTATTTTTAGTAGATGTGTTTGTCCATGTTAGTCAGGCTGGTCCCAAACTCCCAACCTCAGGTGATCTGCCCACCTCAGCCTCCCAAAGTGCTAGGATTATAGGATTGAGCCACCACGGCAGGCCTGGCCACTATAATAACGAATGGCATCATGTGAAATGAAAACAACTCCAGGCTCTATGTCAGGGCTCCTCAGCCTCTTTACCTCAGCAAACATCCAATTCAAGGGGTTATTTTGCAATTTACATGAGTTTATATGTATTAAAAAGCTTTGTAATATATTAAATGACAAACTGAGAAAACAGTAAGACATTATGATACATGCCATGTGGAACTCCCCAGCCATGTGGAACTGTGAGTCAATTAAACCTCTTTCCTTTATAAATAACCCAGTTCCCAGTATATCTTTATTAGCAGCATAAGAATAAACTCATACAAGTCTCTTACTTATATCTGAATATATGAAGCCTGAAATATAGGTAGGTAGGAGAAAAACGTATCGGATATCTGAATCATTACTCAATCTTTCTTTAATTTTACATATACTTTAAAAAACATATAAATTGTTTTTTAAAAAAAATCTGTGGGCACATACTAAGTGTATATATATATATATATATATACACACACACACACATATATACATATATGGTACATGAGATATTTTTATACAGGTATGAAATGTGAAATAAGTATATCATGGAGAATGGGACATCAATCCCCCTCAAGCATTTACCCTTTGAGTTACAGATAATCAATCACATTCTCTTAAGTTATTTAAAAAATACAATTAAGTTATTCGCCATTTAAGGAATTTTCCAATCAACCAATAACGACGGATGCCATTTATTTAAAAAAAGCAAAATGCATATACTATAAAGTTCCACAAAACCACTTAGATATTCAAGCCCAAATATTTGATTCACTGTTGATTTCTTCTCTCAACTCCCACAGTTGTAGGGTCCAGTATGGTTAGTGTTTTAACTCAGAAGTTTCCCTTAAATCTGTCCCTTCTTTTCTACTTTAATGAAGAATTCTATACTGATGACAGAAGATGAAGAGTATTCTCCCCCTCTTAGGGGAGACACAGATAAACTACATAATTTGAGGTAGGAATAAGGTAAAGGGTATGCTCTCAAATTAAGAAATGTGACAGTTGAAGCTGGTAGAAGAGGAAGAAACTTCCCTGAGCAACTTCCCAAGTCGTTTTCAGGGTCTCCAGGGGAGGAAGGGGCAAAAAAGCCTAAAAGTTTTAGGCATGGACTTGTGTGAAGTTTGTTACGTTTTAAATTCTCAGAACTTGTTATCTATCACTGGTAGCATTGATACAGACTCTATAAAAATACATCAAGTTCAGGGGCCCTTAGAAAAATGTATTTTAGGATATGAAACTGCCTCTCTTTGTCCACATGTATATTTATATCTCTATATTTCTAACTCTTATCATTTCTCTAATTGTTCATTGGTTTGCTTTTTAATGCTGCTGTTATAGTATTCATAGTAAATATATTGCTACTTGAAGCTGCAATAATATTTTTGGAGCTGGGAAATAGGGGGCAACATCAAAAGAACTGATAAAAGCAAACTGAGTAATCACCCTAATGCTTTGGCTTATTTCCCTAATCTAAATACAGAAAGCAAGTCCTTTAAAGGATGAGAAGTAAAAACATGAGAGGAACTTTCCATGGACTCTCCTTTTATCAGCCACATTTTATCTGTTGGCTATTTATATTTCTGCTCATTGCAGCATCAAGAAGCTGCAGTTTGGGGAAATGAATCCTTTAAAATGCACTTGGGAATCGCTCAAATTTGATTTTACACACAGAAACATCAGCAAAATTTTCAGGTAAGAGCAAATTAATACTACTACCAAAATAACAAAAATAACATTTTCCAACAAATGATAAAATAAATTTCCCATTTTCACAAAAACAAGAGTTTGACCTGTAACTCTCAGTTATGTCTGCAAGAGAACATTGAGAATAACTTCTTGATTTTGATTTTTGTCTCTAGTCAGAGCTGTGAACTTTTTCTATCTGCATGGATCTTCTTTGAGTTGCTATGGCAATACCCACTGTTCCCTTCTGTGTGCTTGCTAAGTTCTCTGCAAGGAGCTTAGAAGCATGCGTTTGTCAGGAGAGTATGCATAGGAGTGGTGGACAAGAAAGATAAAGAGAAGAAAAACAGGTAGAGGTGGTGGAGGAAGAAAATCTGTGTCTCACATATTCTCAAAATAATTTTATTGAAATTAGTTTTCAGGAAAAAAAATTTTAAATGAAACAAAACCAAAACGTTTCATTTGTTTTGGTTAATTTGAATTCTCCTGGAAGGAATTTTAAACAATGTATCAATGCCAATTATTATTTTAAAAATATATTTAAAGGATATACAAAAGTAATATTTACATAACCCAATTTTCTGATTGAGTCTACAGATCCTATTTATCTTCTGTGTGTTTTACTTCAACAGAAATAAAATTATGCCTTTAAAGAAATCCTGCCTAAGCATTTGCTTACTCTTTTATCCCCTTCATTACCCACAAAGGGTGCTCATTTTGATTCTCTTTTGTTCTCTTCCCACTGCTTTTAGAAACTGGCTGCAGTTCTAGCAGGGGCACACCCAAGGTGAGGAGATGCTTGAACAATCCTACAGCTGCAGCACTGGGATACACCAGGCCATCTGTCACAGGATGATGCCTCATTCCCCTAGGAGAGGCTTGATAAGACTGTAGCTAAGAGAGTGTGGTACAGGTATGGGACATTCTAATTCCATAGGAAAACGTGATTTATCATGAGGCAATAAAATACATACATAAGAATCTTTAGATTGTTTCTCCATTATATCTACTAGGTGTCTATTACAGCTCAAATGAGAATAGAATGGGTATAATTCTATGTCATTCCAGTCAGCTGTCTTATATAGAGAAAAGGAAGACAAATCGAAAGCAGAGGAACTGTGAACAGCTCTGCTCATAGACCTTAATTATAGGCAGCATTCTATTTGTGCCTCCCAAAACAGGAGGCATCTCCAGTTTTGAACATACAATTGAAAGAATAAAAAGAGAGAGAAATAAAGGAGGAGAATGAGCTCATTAACAGACCACTAAAACATGAGAGGATAATTTATTTCTTGATTTTGTATTGTGTAGAAGAAATTATACTGAAAAAAATGTTTGAGTCAGTTCTACCATTTAGAGTTCTGAGAATTTCACCTTTATTATCTTAGGGAAAAAAACTCACTAGTTAATTTGGGACCTAATAAAGAGAAAACTTTTCTAAAAAAATAGGCTTACATATATACTTTTAACGGAAGAGTGGTCTCTATCTAAAAAGGCCATTGTTATGATGGAAACCTATGAAGGAAAAAGAGATAATGAGAATAATCTCTGAGAAAGATGAGCTGAATGCTTAAAATGACTTTTGTTGCAAATAACTTATTTGTACATCCTCTCCTGTTTTTGTTATTTCTGAAACATAACAAAATCTTATTTTCTGAAATGTGAACACCAGATTTTGAAAGTATACATGAAAAAACTGTTCAAAAACTTTTTTTATTTCCTGAACAAATATCTTTCAGCATATCATAAAATCATTAAACCTTTGAAAATAAGATAAGCAATTAAAAAAAATTCCTCCTGGACTGAATGCATAATATAAACAAGTACATTTTACTTCCCCCATGTGTAAGAAATACTTTTTCCCCAAATTGTTCAATGGCATGACAAAACTCCACTTGTGTATGAATATATAAAATAGAAGCATCTACTAAACTCAAATAACCATCAGTGATTTATTAGGAAGAACTTATTGCTTAGATGTTTTAGATATGAATTTGTCCTTCTATTATTCTATTATCCAAATTTTCTAATGAATCATTTGTTAGTTTTCTGTTTTTTACTTATTTAAAAATGTAATAGGTTGTTTATGGCAGCAAAACAACAACCCTGTAACGGAATCATTCACAATTATAATACAAAGACACTGTAATGTATTTTTGAAATATGGTTGTGGAAAATGAAATGAACTGCAAAATAAACAGAAGACAATATGTGAAAAAGCAGACAGCCTTGAAAATCTTGTACAAAAGGAATCATTTATCATGTGGGTAACACAGAGAGACTATGCTTTCATTGACACCATGACAACTACATGCCTAGCATACTGATTGAAGTCTCTAGATCCTGTGACTTTCTGGTGGAAAAGTCCAGAAACTCTCAAGAAGGTACCTCTATGATGTGGGGGCAGTAGGTACAAGGTGAAAAAAAAATTCAGAGAGAAGAATGGCTGGTGTGGTGTGTATGTCCACTAAATTTATGTGGCTGGGTGCAGTGGCTCATGCCTGTAATCCCAGCACTTTGGGAGGCAGAGGCAGGCGGATCACAAGGTTAAGAGATTGAGACCATTCTGGCCAACATAGTGAAACCCTGTCTCTACTAAAATACAAATATTAGCTGGGTGTGGTGATGCGCACCTGTAGCCCCAGCTACTCAGGAAGCTGAGTCAGGAGAATTGCTTGAAGCCAGGTGGTGGAGGCTGCAGTGAGCTGAGATCGCACCACTGTGCTCCAGCCTGGCGCCTGGCAGAAGAGCCAGACTCTGTCTCAAAAAAAAAAAAAAAATTTATGTACAGCCCACTCGAAATTAGACCACTCCTTAAATGTGGATTTTTTATGATTATATAAATTCTGCATGGTTGATGCTCCTTGAATAGTCATACAGGGGTGTGTATACACACATGCTCAGTCATAATTCACTATTACAGGATGGATATGTCTTTGTCTCTCTCTCTTTACCTCTCTCTCCATCCTGTAATAGTAAATTATCTTATGACTGAGCATGTCATCTATCATCTATCTATCTACCTACCTACCTACCTATCTCAATGAAAAGGAACCAGTATTGAATTTCCTCTTTATTTCTCCATTGGGCTTTGTTGTCTCCCAGGCCAGACAGATGTCACCATGAAAATAATGAAAAAAATCCACTGGACCTATCTTTCTGGGGTGGCTACTTAGGTTTAAGGTCTAGGGCATGGCTTCACTATGAAAGACCTATTATTTTATAAAGTGCCTGACTGAATTCGTTTCCAAGGGTAGTATCCTTGCATTGTAGAATTGTATTATAAATTTAGTTGAGTTAATCAGAGACATTTCTTTGACTTCTAGGCAGATGAGGTTTGTAATAAGAAACATGTTAACTATGAGTTTTAATTTATTTAAACATTGTGTAATTTGATATTTGTACCTTGTTCTTCAAAGACTAACAGATTTTGAGGTAAATGATGTTGAGAGATATGTCACAACTTAGGGGAGTTTGCAGTAGGCACTTGCCAGAGATAGATATAGAGGGATTAGCATTCAAAATTTAGATGGCTGGCATAATGCAAGCTATGATGAGTGCATGTGTTGATTTAATGACCACATCCTTGTTCTTATCAATTTTCCTATAATCCGGTGATTAAGTTAGGCACCACATTCTGATGACCACTGGTAGAGGTTTTCTCTGACATTATTTGAACTTTTTTAACATTAATAGTTTTTTCTTCCTATTGTTGCCACAGACATTATGAGATCTACTCGAGGGTAGAAATGTCTATTCATTACTGAATATGCTAAAGACTATTATAAAGAGGAGTTCGAAAGGAAAAACGCTTTATCATTTGAGAGTGGCTAGAGTTTGGCACCGTTGCCTTCGAAGAATGGAAGATTTTCCCTTAGGAAAAAACTTTATTTTTATTTAGAAAAACGCTTCTTCAACTTTGAAAAAGCTGTGCCTTAGAGCACTGTGCAGAGAAAAAAAAGAAGAAAAAGAATAATTAAAGAAGAAATATTTTATTCAGCAAAAGGAGGAAATCGTGTGCAAGTTTTGGCTGGCAGGCCAAAGGACTGGAGGATTCAGGAACTAGAATGAGATGAAAGATCTACAATGGTAATTTTCAGCCTGGTTGCATATTGAAATTAACAAGAGGAAAAAGACTTCTTGGTTCTACTTCCCAAAGATTCTCATTCATTTAGTACGAGTGGTCTTGCATAACAATATTTATAAAGCATTTCCAGTGATTCCAATTCTCACCCAGGAGAGGAACACTAGAGAGAAGGTGACCATGTTTGTCCCAGGATGGGTTTCATGGGGAAGATGGATAGTAACAAATTCCCAAGAGTGGAAATAGGAGCTTGAAAATATTTAAACTTAAATTATTTGCTGTTCTAGTTATTTCATCCTTCCTCTATGTTAATGTCCCTACTTTGGTGAACTGTGTCACATGTATACATCTTGTACTGATGGGATTTTGGGGAATGGGAATGAGGGTCCAGTTGTGGTGAGAAGTGGTGCCCAAAAGAGTAGCAATTGCCAACAATGAAACAAAAATCTGCAGAAGTCAATTATTAGGAAAAAGACCTAATCAGAAGAATGCAGGGTGCTTGATATGCCTCAGGAATCTTGTTGGGGTTCTGGGCTTCACACTAAATGTGGCTTGGGGTCTCAGGATTTATTATTTGGGAATAATTATCTCAAATGGCTGAGGACTTGGAGTTCACCTCTTCATAGTGTCAAGATTCATGGAATATGTGAACTTCAAAATTTATAGGAGGGTAGCTCTCAAGTGTTCTATGTACCTGTATATACAGATACACATACATACACCCCCAAAACAAAAAGAAAAATGAAAGAGCATGAGGAAACTTTGGGAAGTGTTGGATATGTCTATTTTCTTGGTTGGGATGATGATAGTATTTGTGTTTGCTTATGTCCAAACTCATCATATTTGAAATTAAGTATGTATATTCTTTGTATATCAGTTTTGCCTCCACAAAGCTGATAATATTAACAAAGTCAGTTTCTGTTTAATAAAAATTTTATGTACCTGTTCAAAGAGATTAGTAACCACCTTGAATAATCCTTATTTGAATCCAAACTTCCACCCTTTTAATAGCGATGTGATCTTCAGCAGGTTAATTCTTCTGTTTTCATGTGTTACGTGGGGATAACTTGTGCATTTCAGGTTAGACATGATGTCTGTCTGTAGGGCAAGTATGTTTCTAAAATTAAAATTTGAAATTTATCTCAAGGAAATAACACTTAGGTATGCAAAGATATTTGCATAATGAAGTTATTGATGCATTGTTTATTATAGCAAAAAATGAGTACTATTAATATTTTAAATGCTCAAAAATAGAAGATATGTTAAGCAAACTGTAGGTCAATAACATAATGAAATGCTCTGTATTTATGAATAACTGTGCACATTCGTATTTACTGACAAAATTTCCATGTTGCTTCCCATGTTGTTAAATGAAAAAAGATTATGAAATTGTTTAATCCCTTGTGTGTGTGTGTGTGTGTGTGTGTGTGTGTACACACGTACACAGAAAACTATCTGGAAGAGATATACAGAAATTAAAATCTAATCATTTGTCAGTTTTAATTTTTCTTTTTTAATTTCATAAGTAAGGCAGCAGAACCACCACCCAGGAACAAACTATTCAGAAATAAATTGAAACACAATGAATTGGCAGCATATTTTATGAAATATGACTGGGGAAGATGTGAGTTTCTCTAGGTAATAAAATTTTGTTGAGTTATTTCTCTTCCACATTTGTTTTATATGGCCTGTTTTTAAAAACAATGAACATGAGTATTATTTCTGTAATCAAAAGAAACATTGAAGTATTTATATATAAAAACTACGTGTGTGTGTGTGTGTGTGTGTGTGTGTGTGTGTGTGAAACATCAACACCAGGCAAGACATCAGATCTCTCAATATATATTTTGTTATTATCAGACCTAACTAGTGAATAGGAAAATAATTTACCAACCTGTCTATCAATACATAGAAGTAATGATTTTAACACAGCACACAGATTTTAAGGGTGTGCTAGCAAACTTGTAGTCATAAAATTTAAATAAATGGGTATCATTTGAATAGTATGACTCTGTATGTCTGTCTAGAAAAATATAAAATTTTGATTTTTACTGGACTGAAAATCGCATAGTTAAGAAATATTCCAAATCATCTTTACATTTTCCGATATACACTAGATTTTCATGAGGAATCACAATAATACGATTTTCTGATGGCATTGTAAAGGGTTGGTGTCACGGTTACACTGCGCTGAGTCATGGGATAATTCACGATTATAATTGCAGCACACAGTGTCAGGAGTGCCTGTGCTGCCTTTCTGTGTTTGAGCTCCATATGTACTCACTGAAGAAACCAGCCTTCTAAAAGAAAACAGCCTCCTTGTGCTCATCCCACAGTTGCCACACACTTTGGAAAATGCATGAGAGGGGCGGTTATGAGGAACGGTAGCTTCTTAACTTGTGATGGCTAAGGCTGAAGAGGGATGAATCTCAAAGTGGCTGGCTGCGCCTTCATCTGGAAGACTTTTTTTCAGATGACTGGGCTTGAAGTCGAGGCTCTGCAATCATAGTCTACTTTTCTCAAGACTGCATCTCTGGGCAGGAGGCCCAATGGTGATTCAACTTGCATTCATCAAAACAGTAAGAAACCAGAAAAAACATGCAACATGGAATCTGTGTCTGAGCCCACATGCTGTTTGGGGGTTCAGATAACAGGTAAATTCTTCGACTCTATGTGGGAACACTTCTTCTGAGGTGACTAAAGCACTAATTTTTCATTTTAGGGGTTCTTACTTTGAAATAACCAATTAAAAGCTAGCTAAGGTAATCCAGAGGATATAAATTAAGGGTCTTTAAATTTGACTGCAATTATCATCTGGAAATCTTTTTATAAATATTTGAATACTGCTGATTTTTATGGCCCAGTGAAGCCTCCCTGAATCAGTCTCCTGGGGTGGGGCTCAGAGAGAGTTATTTTAAATAAGGTATTACACAGATTCTGATATAAACTCACGTTTCAAAATCATTTCTTAATCTCTTAGATAAGTAAATTTAAAATTGGTAGAAGAAAAACAAGATGGAAGGGGATGGGTGAACTGAGAAAGAGAGGGCACAAAAAGGAGAAAAGAAAAGCATATCACAAAACATAATGAGAAAAAGAACGAGATATATAAACTGTAGACAGAAGGAAATATTAGGCTCTGTAACAAGCTGCTGCCAACTGTGATTTGTACTGGCCTTGAAGAAAGGAACCAGGAGAACAATGTTTTCTAATCCACAGGGGCTGCAATTACCCTTATATTCGTCATTTGTATACTAAAAGTAAATTAATTGTAATAAGACATTGTCACTGAATAAATGTCTCCTGCTTGGAAGATCAGTGCTTCCGCTTTGCCCCTTCCTTTATGTTCTAGCAGGAGAACTGAACACTACTGTGGAACAATGTTCTATTCTACTGACGTTATCTTTTAATTATATCTCCATCAAACCCAACTTTCAAAGCAGTTAATGAAGTATTTCCTAAAAACGTTTGCCTTTAAAAGGAACATGTACAACAGAAAAGCAGAAACAGTTTCAAATCCATATGATTCAAAATACCATGTTAGTGTTGCTGGACTCCCAAGGGTGACAGCAAAAGTCATCATTTAGACTTCTATTAAACACAATTGAATTACAGTACAAAAATGCTAGGGAACAGGGAGAAAAGTTTTGGGGCAGTTATAAGACGTGTAAGATATGGAAAGGTTAAATTTCAAAATGAGATAAAAATATATGCTTATACACTTTTTAAATAGGACTGGGCAACTCGCATATAAGAAATGAAATGGACCTATTTTAACTTTCAAATGTTCCTTTCTGCTGTTGAAAGTTTTAATTTCCTTTTCATCAAAACTCTTCAGGCTAGCATTGCAAAACAATTCTATGCTTGTTTCCTTCTGAAAAGCAAGACCCCTTCTACCCTCTGGGTCTAATGGTCTCTAGGATAAGACAATAGTTAGACTTACCTCATCTATAAAATGGGCAAATAATTTTATCTACCATGAGAGGGCTGAGTGAGTTGACATGTGTAAGGCATTTGAAACAATGTCTGGCTCACTGTAAATGTTGTACAAGTGTTTCATGTAACTATTATTAAGGATGAGATTCTCCTAAAGCTTTGGAAGTTCCATAAACAATGTTTCCTTTCACTTTCCCGTATTTCTTCCTGTAACATTGATTGCCTTGTAGTAACATATTTTAAGGGTCCTAACATCATATATAGTAAAAATTAACCAGTTGCCAGTCAGGGCTAGTTCCAGAGGTCAACAATCTCTTGTTCTTAACATCCCCTTGTTTATTGATGCCAAAAAATTTCAAGTAGAAATCCTCTTACATTCTTCAGCAGAGAAGATTAAAGGTAACAACAGATAGCAAAGAGAGGAGAAAATGGCTTGAGAGGGAAAGAAAGAACATATATCTTTCCTGAAAGAAGGGATACCCTCTGCTAAGGTGGAGACATCATGGGGTCTCAGAAAGAGAAGCGGGGCCTTCTCCTTCACATCAGCAAAATTAACCGTATCAACAATGCCAAGACAGTGACAGATATTGAAACCAAACCATTTTCCTCTTTCAGAGCTTGTAGAATTTCTTTGCATTCTCTTCCACTCATCCCTGTGCTTTTGTCCTCTTTGCTGTCCTGTACACAGTCCCCCAACACCACCCGCTTTGACAGTCTCATCTTGCTATCTATAGTACCCATTGACTTCTTTCTTACTTATCTGTTGAAATATCAAATAACACATTATTTGTGTTAAAGTTCAGTCAGAATATCCATGATTGTGTGTCCCAAATGCAGAATAACTGTTTCTGTATAACACCCAGTTGTTTCCAAATAATGTATGCCTACCTTTTTTTAAAAAAAAAATTTTTCTTTAAAAAATTAACATCCTACTGTGATTGATATTTTACCTACTTCTGCCATGCTTTCTCCCCTCATCTGACTTCTAAAATTTATGTTAATTTTATTTTTCTCATTTTAAATGTCATTTTTCTTCTCAAAAGAACATCCTCTTTACTTAATGGCATCAATTAGGAAAAAGGAATGTAAGTAATACATATGCATCACAGAGACAGATACAGAGTGAAAGGAGTGAACATATAATTTTAAAGGAATGATTGCAACTGAACTGAAAGCTCCCTACATTTCCATGAAAAGAACAAGTGATTTTTTTCATCAAGAATCAAGAAAGTACTAAATCTATGACTTTTATTTCAGCATCTGTATTTTTAAAGTCACCATAATTATAAGACAGAAAAACTTCCAGATATTTATGAAACAAATCAAATAAACAAATTATCTTCAAAGTATCCAATGAAAGAGGGCTCAAAGCTATGTGAAGAACTGCCCAAAGCACTAGGTCCATCTTTACCATGGCATTAATGCCAGGATCCATTTACAACATATTATATGGGGGCAGCTTCTTCAATCCCCATTTACCCATCATTTGCTATCACCTGACAATCAGTAAGTTCAGTATTCATACCCTAGATCTATTTTCACATAATTTATTTCCCATATATATATATATATATATATATATATATAATTTAATACTTCCAAATAATCAGAATCCTTTTCATTTTCTTTTTTTGAAGTCAATCAGGATTAACAGCCCTTTTCTTCTGTTGGTCAAAATAACAGAAAACATAAATGAGGGGACAAAAAATATAAATGGCTCCTACTGGAAATAATAATGAACAGAAAATCTGGAACTAACATTCAATTTTGTGCAAAAATCCATGGTTGCACACTGTCCACACAGCCTGTTAAAAGGGGATTATGCAGATAATCGTCATTTCCTGGTTTACACAAATTTAATCTTGATATTTAGGCTGTCCTATTTGTGACATTTATAAACCCATGTTTTCTGATTATATATTTAATGTGGGCTTCTGTACAAAACTGTTGTTGAATCCCTTGTCTTGTGTATTGTCTAAGGTTTATGATATAAAAAACTATCTGATTAATGTTTAAAACTACTTATTCATTTATTATCCATTTAAGCAACACCTATTTGAAAGTCCCTGTGGTAGCTGTTCCTTAGACAGCGGGTAACCAGGAAGCAAAAGAGGCAGAATCCTTCCTCTGATCAGTCTTACCTTCCAGTGGGAAAGAGAGTCAGCCAACAAGTTAACAAATAAATAAGAGCAGTAAGAATGTTTCTCTCACTTGATATATTCTATCATACTTCCCTTTTATCGGAGAGTAATAATTACATGGTTTATTGTATTATTTATAATTTTATATTTATATTTAAATTTTATGATTCAAAATTATGTAATATCATAATTATATTAATATAAAGCCTTCAAGAGGAAGAATGACATAAAAAGAGAAAGGGTAGAATATCTAAAGATCTGAGTTTAACTCTCACATCTTCAGCTTTACTTGGGAGATCTCTGTGTGAAACCTGTGGTTTCTCATCCTCATGAAATTAAGTAACACCTGACCTTTTTATTTTATTGTTTTCAGAAACAAATAAGATCATGTATATGAAGTATTTCTAATATAGTTTTGAATGGTCATAATAAATTATTTCAGTACGTTCTAAGTTCTCCATCACGAGAGGTATAAGTAATTACTATGATCTGAATGTTTGTGTACCCCAAAACCTAATTCCCAATGTGAGGGTATTTTGAGGTAAGGTTTCTCAGAAGTGATCAGGTCTTGAATGGGTTTAGTGCCCTTTTTACAGAGACCACAGAGAGATCCCTTTCTTTTACCATGTGAGGACACAGAGAGAAGACACAGTCTATGAATCAGAAAGCAGGTCCTTACCAGACGTGAACCTGTCAGTGCCATGATTTTGAATTTCTCAGCCTGCAGAAATGTGGGAAATAAATTTGTTTTTTCATAAGCCATCTAGTTTTAATATTTTGTTAGAGCAACCCAAATAAACCAAGACAGTAATCTGTAAGTGTTAGACATTAAGGAATCTTTGCAGAATTAAATAAAAAAACCGAACTAGATTTATTTTCCCCCTTAAAACTATGGTGGATACATGCCTGGATATATAAGAGCAGATAAATTTTATATATCCCATTAAAGTTTCAATAAATCATTTTGAAATAAAATCTTAAAAGATTAGAAAAAAGATTAGAGGTTATCTAATCTATCACCCAGCACCTAAAATCTTATCCATAACTACCACGTAATATAAACCAAAGTTTTAATACCTCTCGTGATGGAGAACTTAGAATGTACTGAAATAATTTATTATGACCATTCAAAACTATATTAGAAATACTTCCCTAATTTGGAGCTAGATGTGTCGTGGTAGCTTCTGCCAAATGGACCTAACTTCAAACACTGGATCTATACGTCCAGGTTGCACACTATAGAAGGGGACTGAGTATGAGCTATTGTTCTGACTGTAAACATCATGTGTATGTTTATCGTGACAATTCTTCTGGCCAATAAAGTAAGATACATTAAGAAAGAAATGGCTTTTCCAAATTTTTGTACACGTATGACTTGATCTAACAGTAACCCTGCTTTATTACTTGTTGTCATCCAGATGAAAGCCCATTCCTCCTCCCTATGCTTATTTTTCAGATATTTTATTCTGATTAGGATTGTTCCCAGAGCCGGTAGATTCTCTCTTTGAGAGAAAATCATGTTTTCTATCTCTGATTCATGTAACTCACATTGTTCAATATAAAAATAAATGTAGGTGGTGTGCAGTGGCTCATTCCTATAATCCCAGAACTTAGGGAGGCCAACGTGGTACGATACCCTGAGGTCAGGAGTTCAAGAACAGCCTGGCCAACATCGTGAAACCCCATCTCTACTAAACATACAAAAATTAGCTGGGCATGGTGGAGTGTGCCTGTAATTAATCCCAGCTACTTGGGAGGCAGAAGCAGGAGAATCACTTGAACCTGGGAGACAGAGGTTGCAGTGAGCCGAGATTGTGCCATTGCACTCCAGCCTTGGTGACAGAGTGAGATATGTCTCAAAATAAATAAATAAATAAACATAATTTTAAAAATAAATGTAATAATTGTTAAAAGCATTTAACAACTTATACACCATTCAGTACTTTTTCCCCATCTTTTTTTTTTTTTTTTTAACTGTGGAACTGCACTGGCATTGTATCATGCCACAATATTTTGAAAAATCAGATTATCAATAAACAACATTAAAATGTAACAATTTCTTACACAATTTCAGATATTGTTCCGTTGACACACAAAGGCACTGCTTATAACACTCCATGTCATTCCCTACAATTTCATATGAACTTCCATTGTCTGTTAAAAAATCCAAAATTTCACTTTCTAAAAAATATTCTTACCGGATGTGTACATATCAGCAACATTTGGTGTAATTTAGTTCAATCAAATATTTGAGAAAACTATTAAAATGCAACATTTGTATATGTCTAATTCTAAACAGATGGTGAATGTGGCAGAATAACTGATTTTTATCTAAAACTTGTAACATAAAGGGACGAGAGATGGAGCCAGAATAACTAAAAGATACGGTCATTAACAAATATTTTATTCCTCTCTGCCCATCTATCTTTAACCAATCCAACTCTGTTTTTCTATTTCCTATTAATTTCTATATTTTTTTCTTAGAACCAGACTGTACTTCTCAACTATGTATATGTTTGTTAAGTAAGAAAAAATAATCCAATTGTTGCTGCAAATTTTAAAGTAGTTCCAAAGCACGTGCATTAAAAGTGCAAGTTTGCTTTCTTGCCAGGACAATTTCCCAGGGCTAATCACCGATCTTTTTTCTTTATCTCTTAAGTCAATTTTGGGCTTATTCAAGAGCGATATTTGGATATACTGACTAAAAAAAAAATACAAATGAATTTTGTTAATTTACTCAACAAATACTAAGAGTCTACTCTTTCTAGGCAGAATTGGTTCCCACACTCGTAAATAAGTAGATAATGAAGCAGAAGAAGAAAGTATCAGTTATATACTGACAATAGGAAAAACGAAACAAGAAAATGTGGCAGTGATGAAAGGGATGGGATTTCATTACATGGGCAGTCAAGGAAGGTCTCTTTGAGATTGCATTTCAGATGGTTACCCGGAAGACCCAAAAGACAGGAGACAAGAGTATATGGGTACAATGGAGTAGCTAAGGCAAATGAGCTGAGAGAAGTTGTCATTATCTCTAGGACCTCCTAGGTGGGAATGGGGGAGATTGGATTTTATTTTTACATGTGATGTGAACTCATTGGAGGGTTTTAAGGAGAAGGATTACATGATCTTATCGTCATTTCAAAAATATTGCCCTGGTCACAATGTGATTTTAGATTACAGATAAAGGCAGAAATTAATTAGGAGGTTATGCTGACACTGTGAATGATAGAGGAGCGAGAGTAGAAGTAAGGAGATAAGTTAGAAGGAGACTATGAATATCTGGAGTAGAATGGCAGTTGTCAAGATAGAATTGAGCAGAATTAGGGAAAGAGTACAGGGGTGTGGTGAGGTGAGGGAAGGAGTAAAACGCTTTAAGGATAAGTCCTAGGAAATTTTGACTTGGACAAGTAAGTCAATGCTTGGCTTGGACAGCTGCATTTGTGGGGGATGACAAAGATTGGAAGAGGGGCACATTTTGGAATGTTAGACTGAAGCTGTCTCTGAGTAACACAAGCAAACACGTTTAGTTGACAGTTGGTTATCAAAAAATAAACTGGAGTTGAGGGCTATTCAGTGAGTAAGGCTAGAGGCATAACTTTGAGAGTTCCGATCATGGATGGCATTTAATGCCAAGAAAGTGACCGAAGAGTCATAGGATATATTTTAACATTAATGCATATTTTGCTATCTTTTGCTCTGTGGTTCTTATTTTCTTTTCACCCTCTCCTATTTGTTGTATTTTTGGAAAGTTGAGTTTTGACACATTTATTTCAAAATGTATTCTTAAGACATATATGGTAAAACAAATGTTTCTATATAAGTCAAAATGTACATAGAGTGAAAAGTAAGCCCCTCTCCTTACTCCGTCCCTAGTCACTCACTCCCTCTCAGGAAAAACAATTTGGTTTTTAGTTTAATACATATATAAAACTATATGAGTAGGAGTGCATGAAATATATTATTCTATTCCTTATTTATTTCACTGAAAAGTAGATTCAAAAGTTTTCTGCATATGGTGTATTTTGTAGTGTGCCATAATTTATGCAGCTAGTCTATTTAAGGACATTTTGGTTATTTGTATCCTTTTGTTATTCCCCCCATTTCTACATTATCAGATTTTTGCTTCTTTATATTTTCTTTACCTCTAGCTACACCACCATCTTTTGATTCCATTTTATATCAAGGTCTTTGGAAGTACTGATCATAATTACTAAAATTCTTCTTTCCTTTTCTCTCTCTGTCTCGCTACTTCTAATGTGTTTTTGGTTCATTTCTGTAATTATTTTATTGTTCCCTTCAATGTTTCTTTGATCCCTGTCCCTTCAGTTGGCTTTTGCTTCCTATGTTCTTTTTTCTCTTGTTTGCTTTACATCAACTCTGTACATATCCCTTTTGATATGAGCATTTTTCTGTGCATTTTTCATCTGTGAATGGAGGCCATCCTATTCTGGCCTGTTCTTTGTACATTTATTGGATAGAGACACTCAATAGCTTCCAATAGGGATTGTTTTCTCAGAACATTTTCCACATAGGAAGACTGGGTTCCCTGCCCTGGAGGCACACAACTCTCAGTCTCCTCCAGAGGAAGCATATGCCCTAGACACCAGGTCAACATGTGTTGTGCATGCCTTATCTGGATTTCTCAGGGTGACTTAGTATTTATGTCTGCTCAGTTGAATTTAGCTAGTGAATGCAAGGTAATTTATGTTTTTCCTCTCCATTTTATCTCATTTACAAATTATTTATCATGCTAGGAATCACGGTTGGGGACATAAATGAGACATGTTTGGTATCACTTTTTTCTTCCCTATGCCTCTGATGCACTGTGGTGTAAAATCAAATTTCCAAGTCACTCTTACCCTTGCCAGCCCATATTCCCAGCCTTCATCATTCCAAGAAATGAATCACTGGGTGGTCCCTCAGGATGCTACCATTGTTTTCAGAGAAATAAGTACCCTGTTTGAGAACTGGAGACGTATTATAGTCTTTTAGCTTTTTCCTATTTTGTTCATTAAAATAATTTTATACACTATTTCTATTTATTATGTTAATGTTGATTATTTTCATGAAAGGAACAGAGCAAACACTGCTCTTCTCTTCAGACTTTTGTTAGTTTTCAGTAATCTACAATTCTCCAGTAATTCAGGTATTCTTTCTCAGCAAATGAGCTCATTTACTACCAAGCAGAGGAAACTGATTTCAATTTTCTGACCTCCTACTTATATAAGTAGCCCCATCTGCCTCTTCATCTCCCGAATCTGTGCTAACATTTTGCATATATCACTTCATTTAATCATTACCTATGTGGAGTAGGGATTATTATTACTGTTGTATAAATAAGGAAACTGAGGCTGAAATAAATAAGTATTCTGGAGTTACAGACAGTTACTGGTGAAGCCCAGTAAATTGAGCCCAGATTTGACTCTAAATACTATGCAGTATGCACCATTCAACCACATGAATTATTAGATTTGATATTTTATTATACATTTGACTATTATACAGACCAAACATTGGAACCCATTTATACAACAGGGTACACTAAGAATTTGGACCCTTAATACATATTATGTCTTACTACTTGTTTGTTTTCATGGAGAGTTATTTGAAGACTGAGTAACAAAGTTGTAAAGTGCTTAGATGTGTGTTGTATGAAATTATAGTAGGTATTCAGTAAATACTCATTTTTCTTTTGTTAAAATCACACCCAACATCACTGACCAAGAAAAAAAAATCGATTAATTGACTCAGGATATCAATCAACATTCCTTAATTGTACTAACAGTGTAGTCACCTACCCAGTTCCCCATGAGGGGAAATTTAAAATCATCCCAATGTTTAAAAATCTTTGGTTTACTTTCTCATATCTATACAACACAATCCAAAATCACTAAGTTGTCTCCTGAGGCTAGGGAACACGTCTGAACTTTGAAAGCTGGTAAGGTGTACTGGTCATAATAGGGATTTGAGGTTAGATGCATGTGGGGTTGAATTCCACATTTGGCATTTATTTGTTATTTGACTAAGAACATATACTTTATTTTTCTGAGCTCTTTGTAAATTATCTTTGTAAGGAGAAAATTTAAGAAAAATACCATAAGATTGACACAAAAATGAATTGTATGAAGTGAGAGAAAATACATATGCATAAAGTAGGGTTTCAACTAGTTTCTATTTCTTTTTTACATATAGTTGTATTGTATCTTTTGCCATCCAAACCAGTAGCTGTTTGTTTTTCATTTCTAACACCCAATAAGCTGATAAAGAATCCTAAAAGGCTGGGAAAACATGACACAAGAAGCATTTTACTCCATAAGATGTGTCCCAAACACTACGTGATGTGCAAAAAGATTCTCAAACCCTTGATAAAAGTGCAATGGTAAAGAGACCTTCATAGGCATTCATTCAAATACTAATACATTTTACACACTCACACACACCCACACATTAACTTCAACAACAATTCAACTGAACTGTCCAATAAGATATTTCTGAAAGAAGAATATAAGAAGAAGATAGCATTAGACATACTTTTTCTAGAGAAAATAAAATTGCTTGAAGCCTTTCAAAGGACAAATCTAAGAGCCCTTATCAAGGAAAGCTTTTTCACTGCTTGAAGGATTTGTTATGAGCTCAGTAAGGGAGAAAAGAAGTGTTAATATATATGGGCTTGAAAGAAAACCTGGCCAATAAAGGACATTTCAATTTTTAATTTAATATTTAAGTGAAAGCTATGTCATATTCATAACCCTGATATGTGGAAATCAATAATTTCTCAGCTAACAAAGAATTCTGCATTTTTTTTCATTTTGCCTTTATATGTAACTCAGATTAGACATGAACTGGGCACAAAGCAACACTTGGTTTGCAGGTGTCGCAGTTCTCTTAACACAAATCCCTCATGCACACTGTAGGAACCACTACCACTGCATTATCCAGGCAGCTCACACCAATTCTCTACTTGCAAGCCCCTGATCCACAGGATAGCAGAATAAAGTTGCATTAAATGCAAAGAAAATTAGCACACCAAAAACGTTCCTCATTAAGCAAAAGTGCATTTCAATAGCTCAATGACTCATATTAAACATCCCCCAATATCATGAATACATCTCTTGCTGGCATCCGCCATCTGTTGGTCACATGACTTTGCTACCAAACCCTCTCGTGTCCAAACCTCATCTGAAGCCTGGATGGACGACTGGTATGCTCAACTGCCCCGGCCTCTGCTAATGCATTTGCAGCACTTCTGTCCCAGTGTTTTCTCCTAGCAGACCTGCATACTCTCTCAGCCATCCTGGATGCCCAGAACTTCCTCTGAGTGCCTTTGTGTTAGTCGATTTGCATTGCTATAAAGATACCTGAGACTGAAATCTAAGTGGAAGCTGAAAAACCTCATTCACTCTTCAATTCTGTGCACCTGCAGGCTTAACACCTTGTGGAAGCTATCAAGGCTTACAGCTGTGCCCTCTGAAGCAGCAGAGGCCTGAGAAGTGCCTTATGTGCTTTGATCCAGGTTGAAGTTGGAGTGGCTGGGATGTGGGGAGTAGCCTCCTGAAGTGGTGCAGGGCAATGACATCGTAGGTGTAGCCTCCAAAATCTTTCTTTGCTCCTAGGTCTCTGGGACCGAAATGAAAGAGAATGCTTGGAAGATCTCTGAAATACCTTCAAGACCTTTTGTTATTGTCTTGAGTATTAGCACTTGGTTCCCTTTTAATCATGTGAATCCTTCTAGCAAGTGATTACTCTGCAGACTGCCTGAATTCCTCTCCTGAAAACACTTTTTCTTTTTCTACCACATAACTAGGCTGTAATTTTTCTAGACTTTTCACTTTGCTTCCCTTTTGATTATAATTTCCAACTTTAAGTCATTTCTTTGCTCCCATATCTGATATAGGCTGTTAGAAGCAGGCATGTCATATCTTGAATGCTTTTCTGCATATAAATTTCTTGCACCAGATATTCTAAATCATTACTCTTAGGTTCTAATGTCTACAGATCCCTGTGGCATGGAAACAATGCAATAAAGTTCTTTACTGGGACATAATACGAGTGACCTTTGCTCCAGTTCCCAATAAATTCCTCATTTCCATCTGAGACCTCATCACCCTGGCCTTCACTGCCCATATTTCCATAAAATTTTGGTTACAACCATTTAACAAGTCTTTAAGAAGTTCCAAACTTTCCTTCATCTTCCTGTCTTCTCTGAGCCCTCCAAATTCTTCCAAACTCTGCTTGTAACCCAGTTCCAAAGCTGCTGCTTCATTTCTCTATAGTGACACACCACTCCTTGAAGCTAATTTTCTGTGTTCATCCATTTGCACTGCTATAAAAATCTGAGACTAATTTATAAATAAAAGAGGTTTATTTTACTCACAGTTTTGAAGGCTGTGCAAGTAGCATGGTGTTAGAATCTGCTTCTGGAGAGGCCTCAGGAAACTTACAGTCACAGCAGAACGCAAAGGCAGATCTTGTGTATCACATGGTGGGAGCAACCAAGAGAAAGTGGAGGAGGTGCCAGGCTCTTTTAAACAACCAGCTCTCTCGTGAAATAACAGAGTGAGAACTCACTTATCACCAAGGGTGAGGCACTAGGCTGTTCAGGAGGGAATCTTCCCCCACGAACCAAACACCTCCCACCAGGCCCTACCTCCAACCCTGGGGATTACAATTCAGCATAAGATTCAGAGTGAACAAACATCCAAACTATGTCAACCTTATATATTAACAGGGGAAATATTTAACATTTCTTGTGTCATCTGGCCAGTAAGGGAACTTAGAGTTAATGAGAAGACCCATGGGCTTAAGCAATCCTCCTGCCTTGGCTTCTCAAAGTGCCGGGATTACAGATACGAGCCACGGTGCCTGGCCTTCTCATAAGCTTCCACTCTTATGTTTAACTTCTGCTACTTTTGTGGTTACTCTTGTGGTTACTTTTGCAGTAATGTCAGATATCTAAAATTCTTAGCTTATTAATTTTCAGCCTTTTAGCTTTTCTAATATAATCTGCTTTGTAATGTCTCCTAAGTTTTCTTCTCTGCACAGATTTAGATGTATATCATAAGTTTTGATATAATATTTGATTATTATTTAGTTTTAAGTTATTTTGTAATTTTTATTATGAGTTCTTCTTTGGCCACTCAGTTAAAGTGTTTTTGTGAATTTTCAAATGTATAGTTTTCTTTTTTATATTTTACCTATTGATATCTAAGCTAACTTCCCTGTAAAGAATATGATACAGATGAGACAAGGAAACATGAGAACATATTTGTGTGATATTAGTGTTCGTTGTGGTATGGTGCAGAATGTAACCAATGTTTGTTCATTTGCTTGTATAAGTGAAAAAAATGTTTATTTTTCAACTGCTTGGTTCAAGGTTTTACATGTATCTATTAGATTATATTTGTTAACTATGTAGTTTAAATATTTTATATTGTTTGTTTTTCTATTTGCCTTGTCTATAATAAAGAAAAGTAATAAAATCTCTGATCATGCTGTTGTGTTTTAAATTTTCGATTGCAATTTAATGTTTTATTGCTTAGTATCTTGAAATTATTTTTATTAAGTGGTACAAAAGTAATTTCAGTTTTTGAAATTAAAAGTAATGGCAAAACCACAGCTACTATTGTGCCAACTTAATAATAGTTTATAAAACACATATATCTTAGGGAAAATTCAGTTTAACAATTTATCCTTTTTTTGAAGAATATGCTACATTAATTTATTAGATTAATGATACTAGGTTTTTTAAATCATCTTTTTTCCTTATTTTTCCTACTATTTGACTTCTTTCTCTTTCTTAACCTATCTTCTTTTGATTGGCTGTACTTTTTTCCCATTTAACTCAAATGATCTCCTCTACTACTTCAAAAATATAACACTTTATTTTTATTTTTTCATTGTTTAGGCTAGAAATTTTACATGTATATTTAATAAAGTTTAATAGCCAAAGTAAGGATTGCTAGCAATTGGAAATTTGATAAATTTATTTGCTGCCTATTAATTATTAAATGTTTTCAGCATGGCTCTAACCTGTCATTTGTCTTTTGAAGTTTGTTGTTCCACTCTTTTAACAAAGCAGAATTGTTTTCTCGTCTATTGATTTCAGATGGGTAAGATCCAGCTTGTTTTTGAGAGTTAGTCCTAAGCATATTCCCCTTGGCCAAAGATATGACTGAAAGTATTAGTGCATAAGTTGATACATTAAAAAAAAAAAAAAAGCCTGGGTGAGAGGCCTAAGGCAGATAGCCTCGCCGGGAGCCAATACCCACCCCCTCCGCACCTGATAACACTGTTATCAGGAGGCCGGACCTCCTACTCAGCGCCTGCCTTCTCCATGCGCGCTCCCCACACCCACTCCTGCATTCCCACCCCTAGCCCCACCCTCAGCACTAAATCATGCTCTCAGCCCCAAAATTCAAAAATCCCGCCGAGAGCCTGACCAATGGCAACTTGCCAAGTCCAGGTCCAGTCTTTCTATGACCAATGCAGTTGCCCATGCTTTGTTTCCCCATTGACCAATCTATTGCTCTCACCCCCTATAAAACCCCATGCCCAGAATGGCCGGGCGCGACTTCTCTGGCCTCTCTCTCTCTCTCTCTCTCCCTCCCCCAGGGCCACAGAACCTTGCCCAATAAACTAGAATTTAATTTGTCTGGTGCTGGCCTCAGTTTCCTCATTTTAAACTCGGCAATATCCTTACAAGAATAACCTTACAAGAGGCACCACTAAACCCAGGGCAAAATTAAAAGGTGCTAGTAATGAAACTTTTTCCAAATAAACATTTAAGTAGGTTTTAGAATTTTCACCTTAAAGATAGATTTTCTTTCTAGAAAATGAAAATTATATGTACTTAATAAATATATCCTCAAAACTAAAAATTCTCCATGAAGGAGAGAAAAAAAAAAAACTCAGAAAGGATTAGTAAGGTAAAGAGGTAAAGAAGGAATGCTTGAAAGAAAAACAATCCATAAGAAAAAAGACTATAATAGTTGTTTATCATAAACCTGTGAAACTAGACAGCAAATTTGACTGCCAATCATATCTGCTGGAAAAATAAACAATTTATTTTCTCTTATAACTTTTTGAGATCAATTAATAGGCTTTCAAAATCCTCGGTCTTACTGGGAAGCACATTGTACATAATTCTTCAGTCTTATTTTTCCACCACAAATTATTGCCCCAATAAAGTAAATCAATATTCTTCCAACTTACCTTGAATCAGTTGACTTTGCATGCCTGGAATGTCCTTTTCGCTCTCCATTCAAATTATTTCTACCTCCAGGAGCATGCTCAAGTTCCACTATTTTTATACTAATAATTTCTCTACTTTGAATTATTTTAACAGCTTCAGTTTGAATGACAAGAGAGCACTTGATAATAGACTCTCTTCTAAGGATTGCTACTCAAGAGCAGGAAGTGCTTTTAGCAGAGATGATGAATGTCAAAATTTACCTCTATAGCTTTGGGGAGATTTTCCAAAAAATTTGACCTCAGTTTATATATCTGTCAACTGGGTATTTAGAAAATGGTCCTTATTTTGTAAATCTCCTCTGAGACTTTAAGCATTTCTTCTTTGTTAGTGTTTATCTCCTTTTTATTAAATTGCAAATCTTTGATATATCTTATTATATCCTACTTTAAAGATTTCCTCTCATTTTTAGAACAAAGCAAAGCACATAAATATGAACTATAACTAATTAACTCTGGCATTACTTTGGTTAGGATAAAATTGTTAAGTCAGTTTACATATTTATTTCACATGAATACACACACACACGACATTGGGAAATATAAATCCACTGAAATGTCAAAATTATTTGTAACTGCCAATTAGAACACTGTATGCTTGCTGAGTGATGTGGCTGGTACTGGGGACTCTTTCTTCTGTTTAAAGCTGGGAGTATAGTTAAATATGTCATCTTCCACCAGAGCATGAACCTCTAAATTACATTTATAGGATGCTCTCTGGGTAGATGCTGAGTGCCCTAATCAGTTTGGGTTGCTGTAACAAATACCATGGACTGGATTACTTCCCTTATAGTTCTGGAGGCTGGAAAGTCCAAGTTCTAGGTGTTGGCAGGTGGTGTCTGGTGAAAGCTCCCTTACTGGTTTGCAGATGGTCTTCTTCTAGTTGTAGTCTCACATGGGAAAGAAAGAGTGGATATCATCTCTCATATATTTCTTCTTATAAGGGCATTAATCTCATTCATGAGAGCTCCACCTTCATGAACTAATCATCTCCCAAAAACACTACCTCCTAATACCATTACATTGTAGGTTAGGATTTCAGCATATGAATTTTTGGGGGAAATGAACATTTAGAACATAACAATGAGAGCAACGATTTTATGTTGAATGCTATATTAGGCAGTTCTTGCATTGGTCCAAAGAAATACCCGAAACTGAGTAATTTATAAAGAAAAGAGGTTTAATTGCCATGGTTCTGCAGGCTGTACAGGAAGCATTGTGCCAGCATCTGCTCTGCTTCTGGTGAGGTCTCAGGGAGCTACTACTTATGGTGGAAGGTAAGGTGGGAACAGGCACTTTACATGACAGAAGGGAAGCAAAAGAGAAGGGGAAGATGCTACACACTTTTAAACAACTAGATCTCCTGAGAACTTACCCACTAACTCGAGAACAGCACCCAGCCATGAAAGATCCACCCTCAAGACCCAAACACCTCCCACCAGGCCCCACCTCCAACACTGGGGATCATATTGTAGCATGAGTTGGGGTGGGCTAAATACTCAAACCATATCAAATGCAAATTTGATTGTTGTAAGTCTTGCTAATAAAATTGTGCTGCAACAGTCACTAGGGAGCACCTATCCTCACTGGCACATTTAATATATAACAAAATGATTCTGAATTAATTGTGTAACTTTGGGAGAGCTGTTTAATTTATTGTGCTTCAATAACTCCTTTTCTCATAGTGTTTTTATGCAAATAAAATGAGATAATATCCGTTAATTTGCTCAGCACAGGGCTGAGCACATAATAGCAACTCAAATTATACATATACCGCATATACTTAAGTTCTAGCATATATAGTATTTATAAAAATTCGAACGTCTTCAAATATGTATTACTCAGCAACAAAGTCATTAAAGAACACATAAACATGGGATCAAGATCAATGTTTAAATACGCTGCCACAGTTATTTCCAAAATCTTATAAATATGTGCTGCTTAAGTCAGAGTTACAAGACCATATAAGTCCTCTGGTTTATGATCATTCAAGGCAGAGGTGACACAAAATCACATGGCGTAATGTCTGGGGGACTGGGTAGCCACTATTCCCAAGGCAGGTTCATGTACTTAATGTTTGGACCAGAATGCTACCCAGTATAGCTACCTAAAAAATGTTCATTAGGGGATCCTGGACTGTGTGATGAGAATGAGGTGGTTTCATTCTACTAGAAAATGAAACAGAGACTTCCTGTATCACTACACCATTTAGTTGAAATATATTATTGTTAACATGTTCTCAAATATATAAGGATCATTTCTGCAATGAATTGTGTGCAATAAAAGACACTGCATTTTTGCAAATCCCTTATGTGTTCTTTAGTCACAAAAAAATTTTATAAATGCCCACACAACAACACAGATTGGAATTCTAAGAGCAACTCTAAAATTTGGTGCTGACTACATGTCTACTTACAGATTATTTTTTTTTTGAGACATGGTCCCACTTTGTGACCGAGGCTGGAATGTAGTGGTGCAACCTCAGCTACCCAGGCTCAAGCAATCCTTCCACCTCAGCCTCCCAAGTAGCTGAGACTACAGGAGCCGGCCACCACACCTGGATAATTTTTGTATTTTTTGTAGAGGAAGGGTTTCACCAAGTCACCCAGGCTGGTCTCAAACTCATGAGCTCAGGCGATCTGCCTGCCTCAGACCCCCAAAGTGCTGGGATTACAGGCATGAGCCACCATGCCTGGCTTGCAGGTCTACATGTAACATTAGTTCTGAAAAATAAATTCTGAAGGTAATTTAGAAATATATAATGAATGACCATTTACTATAGAGTAAATAATTACCTCTCATTGAAGGGGCATATTTTTTGAGATTTTCACTATTGTTTCTGAAAAACTAATGAAGGACATCTATATCATCTGGCAAAGGTACTAGATTATTTTCTAAGTTTTGGACCTAAGGTCTTGAGAGTTGGGTAAGAATTCGGAGAAAACGCCTGTGATGGTGTAATTTTCTCTAAGAATTACAAGGAAAGACTGGGCGCGGTGGCTCAAGCTTGTAATCCCAGCACTTTGGGAGGCCAAGGCAGGCAGATCATGAGGTCAGGAGTTCAAGCCCAGCCTGACCAACATGGTGAAACCCTGTCTCTACTAAAAATACAAAAATTACCCGGGCATGGTGGCACGTGCATGTAGTCCCAGCTACTTGGGAGGCTGAGGCGGGAGAATCACTTGAATCTGGGAGGCAGAGGTTGCAGTGAGCCAAGATCGCAACACTGCATTCCAGCCTGGTGACAGAGCAAGCCTCCGTCTCAAAAAACAAACAAACAAACAAAAAAAGAATACAAGGAAATTAGGTATAGTGATGCTATGTCATACCCTTAAGGAGGGCTTTAAACAAGGGAGGTCATACTTGAGGTAAGGTGGTTTTGATGAATAAAGGAAAAATCAAACTGAACTGTAAAGATTAAAAATTCAAGAGTCCATTGGCCACTTGGAAGTAGGGCCAGGGCTTTGGGAGTGACTACACAAATGAGAGCCATAACTGGGAAACAGTATTTTTTTTTTCTTCATTTCTCATACAGTCCACTTAGAATGATGTGAAGATATAGGATAGAAGAGCTATGTTTTTAAATTAGTGGTTTATAAAACTACTTCTTTCACTCTTCAGTATTGTTTGAAGAAGGAAAAATTACATTTAAAACCCATTTCTATTTTCATATCCAAATATAAAATCTACAACTTCCCTCTTACCTCCCCAAACAGATCAGCTTGTATTAACTTCTTTCACAGTTCTCAGTTTTCTAGTCACAATTCACATTTTCGTATTGTTATATTCTAAGATTATTAGATGGAGTGAACTAAAGTAGGGCTTTGATCTTGCCCTAAGGGTTCTGAGAGTAATTCCATTTTATCCTTTTTCTTTGTTTAGAGCTCCTCAGCCCTGCTGCTTCCTCTCCAGCTGTTTCTTATCATATCCCTGAAGTCAATTTGCTGTCAATGTCTCCAATGTAAGAGTTATTCAAATGCTTATGAAAATTTCAGTCTTGCTTGTTTTTCTCACCAATTATGATGTTCATAATTCTATCTAAAGACCAATTAAAATTTGTACAAACTCTGTGTTATAATTTCAGTAACTGTCTTTGAGATGGTTTTTAAATTTTGCTAGAATTTTGCATTTTGCTTTCAAGAATTTCCAGGAGTCCTTGGTATGCTGTTATTTCTCTCTTAGTCCACATATTAGGCTGTCATTAGTTGCAGAAAGAGCTATAATTTTATTTTTTAAAATTTTATGGGTACATAGTAAGTATATATGTTTGTGGAGTACATGAGATATTTTGATACAGGCTTGCAATGTGAAATAAACACATTAAGGAGAATTGGTTATTCATCTCCTCAAGCATTTATCCTTTGAATTACAAATAATTCAATTACATTCTCTAAGTTATTATAAAATTGTAAAATTTACTGTATAATTAAATTATTATTGACTATAGCCACCCTATGGTGCTATCAAATAGTAAGTCTTACTCATTCTTTCTATTTTGTACCTGCTAAACATCCCCAGCTCGTCCTGAGCCCCCAAATATTACACTCTTATGGCTCAATAGTTACGGACTCTTCTCCATATTCTATAACATATTTTAAGACTATCAGATTTCCTTCATTAGTCACCTGAATGCTTCAAGACTTCTTTATCTCTCATCTGTTCTTTTTACGGGTATATTCATAATTCTCTTTTTAGTCATGGTTGAAATGTGCTGAAACAGTGGCTTACCATATTACATTTAAGCTCGATCATCTCCAGATCACATTACAAAACATTGATAAAGCCTTAAAACCTCAACTGTCTCTGACATTTTTTCCCAAAGGCTACATTGCGACCATATAAGCTACCCCAATATTGAAAGAAAAGGTAATGAAACAAAATTCTCTTCCAAGACTCCTCACTTTCACTTTCTCCCTTCCAGTCACCGAGAGTATCTGTGTTTAATATAAATCTTGAGGTTGCCATATTATATTAATGATAATCTAGCCTATGAGGACCTCAGAGGTTTGAGCAAGACAGGGAAATCCACTTTAATATCAGTTACCTGAGGAAAATAAGAACACCAATGAAGAACTGTAAGCATGGAAACCTATGACTTTGAAGCCAAAGACGTGTGCATGGTAGAGAATAAATGGATGCTCTGCCTAGTGGAAGTAGGATTGTGGTAGGAGGAAGCCATGTATTGAATAATAGGCTAGAAATGAGAAAAATACATATTACAAAACATATATTCGAGATTTATGTTACCCTGTGTGTGTCTTTCACTTTGGTTATCCTTTAGCTTTCAGCAAATTCTTTAAATGAGTGCTTTATCTCAACACAATTTTTGAATTTAAAGCATTATACATGTGTAAGCTTAGACTCGTATGTTTAAACGAAAGAACAAGAGTTGAAGATCTGTGAAATGGACAGTAGGAATCACTAACATTGATCTGGAAATGGTGAATCTTCAGAGAGAAATTGGTGTTGTCTAATGTAGCATTCTCCACATGGCAATTATGCTGTTTATTAGAAGTTCTGAGGCTCACTGTTACTAAAAACAAACAAACAAAACTTTAATTTGTAGAAAGACCCAAGAAAAGAAAAAATGATCAAATTACAGACAGTGAGTTGTAGCAGAATAAAATTGTACCAGCCATGTGAATCTCCAGTATAACATTAGAAGACCAAGAATCTATTACCTTCAACATGCACAAAGAAAATACTCCATCAGTGTTTGTTGACGTGCTTGTGAAAGACCTCTATTGTCCCTTTGGTTGCTCCTTGTTCTTCTATTTGTCTTGTAGTGTCTCTCTTCACACAGAACCCTCTCTGGATACCAGCTTCACCTGGATGGAACAAATGGCATTCACAGTCAATTCTCCAGTACTAAAGGTCATATATCCCATTTCTGGTTTTACCTCCAACAGCCATGTAGCTATAGGGTGGATCAAAACATGTACTGTTGTGTAGCCTTGCTGGCAAGTGTCTTTCCAGTAAGGAATATGATGTCTAAGTTAAAGACATTTGTAAAACACTGTCCTTGTCAGGATATTTACAGAAATCTAAAATGTTAATATATAAAATATAAAAACAAACAATTTTTTGGTGAACTACACAAACACACACATCATTTTCTTATCTTTCACATAGTTTCATCTCTTCTTGATAGCCCTGGCACTCTATTGAGCAATTATTTTAAAATTAGACTAGATATGAATGGTTTTTGATTTTGGCTCAATTTAAACTAATCTGAAAATACTCCCTAGAACACTCTTAATCCAGTAGCTAAAAATCATCACAGCACTGTGATTAAAATATAGGTCCTAGGCCTGGTGTGGTGGTTCACGCCTATAATCCCAGCACTTTGGGAGGCCGAGGCGGGTGGATCACGAGGTCAAGAGATCCAGACCATCTTGGTCAACATGGTGAAACCCTGTCTCTACTAAAAATACAAAAATTAGCTGGGCATGGTGGCATGCACCTGTTGTCCCAGCTACTCGGGAGGCTGAGGCAGGAGAATTGCTTGAACACAGGAGGCGGAGGTTGCAGTGAGCTGAGATCACGCCATTGCACTCTAGCGTGGGTAACAAGAGTGAAACTCCATCTCAAAAAAAAAAAATATATATATATGTGTGTATATATATATATGTATATATATGTGTATATATATATGTGTGTGTATATATATATGTGTGTATATATATGTGTGTGTATATATATATATATGTGTGTGTGTATATATATACACATATATATATATCTATGCCCTGATGCTAGTTCCTCCTCACCTCCATTCCACTGCTTCATCAGTTTTCTTGGGAAAGTTACTTAAAAATTTGTGTTTTGCTTTCTTCCAATAGTTACAAAAATACTGGGTACATGGGAAGTGCTTAGTAAATATTTGTTGATATCATATAATAGCAGTTAAATTTCACATCATTTTCCCTCACATATGTAACTTTATCATGGCTATGTAATAAAACTGTGTGCATAAATAATTGTCAAATAAAGCCTAAAATAACCTATTCTTAAGCCTTCTTTCATCCAAAGATGTAAATTAAATTTTAACCTATTGATGTGTTATTCCATGAGAAGGAGCTATCTAGGGTTGTTTGAAAAATGTACAGGCTAGCTGTGGTTGTCCTCCAGACATCTCAGTTACGTGATATCTACATTTAGAATAGTTGAAAGTGAGGTCTGGCAAGATGTCATCTATCCAGAGATGTATACACTAGAATCTAAACTCCTCAAGGTAAGGATTTTTTGTCTTTTTTTTCACTGTCCTCCAACAATGCCTATAAAATTACCTGGTTTACAATGGTACATAAATATGCATTGCATAAATGATATGCAATATCATTAAGAATGTGTACTGAAAAGATTGTCAGTGATTTTAAATAAGAGTCACAAATGAAAATCTTACAGGCAGATGCTCTGTTTTTGAAATTTGCTTCTTAAAGGAGCAACTCTCAATGTAGTACATTCCAGGTGGAAGTGCAGTTGGGTCTCCGTTGATTAGACGATTGTTTAGTAATGTTTTTCCCCAAAGACACTATTTGCAGATGGTTTAACTGTATTATAAACTATACAAGAACCTTTAGCAATACCTGGAATTTTTAGCAAGGTCATCAGGAAAGTCAGGAAAACATCCTTAAATTCTAAGAAATAGAATAACAAAAGCAAGGCAATATGATTATTTAAGACAGGAAAGTATAGTATCAAATTAAGGGGAGAAATGTTTTTATATCAAAAGAAGAAAAAGCTATCTAAGTGGGGGCAGGCATTGCAGTGACAGAATATTCCTGTTGCACGACTGCCATCCTTCAGCCTTTTTCCTCTTGAAAACTGGCTCTCTGTTGTACAAATATAAAACTGTAGAAAATTAGAACCTTAAACATTTTCCACTGTGCTCTTTCAGGCAAATAGAGGTACAAACAATCCTGGACTAATATTTCACTAATATTTGTCTTATAGATTTGTAAGTACTAATATTTTCTCAGAATGTTACCTTTAATTTTCCTTTTTTGTAGACAACCTAATTCAATCAATGAATTTACCTTAATAGAAATAAAAGACGAAGGGTTAAAAAAATTTTGCAAAACACCCCAAAAACTAACAAAATTTATCATGATCACAAATAATGAGAGAAATGTCCCTAACAATTATGTTTCCTATTTATAGAATTGACAAAAACAATATTTAGTGTTAATGAGGGATAGTGACACAGAGTTATTTATAAAATCTCTGTAGGAATGCAAATTGGTAAATACCTTCTGGAAATCAGTTTGATAAACAGTAAACATCTAAAACACTATACTTCTTTTTACCCAGAAAATTTATTTACATTTATCCATATACTAAGGAAATAATCAGGAATTATGTCAAAGTTTCTTGCACAAAGATAATCATAATAACTTTATATTGTATATGTTTGAATGGAATCTATGAGATTAAAATTAAATGTTGTATTTATTTATTAATATTTATTGCCAGATCATATTTAGAGTAATTCTAATTCAACCATTTAAGGCAAATGAATAATTAAGTTAAACATAGATTGTACATATAAGAAATACTGTGTATCTTGAAATTATATAAAAATTTGCATGTACTTATCTTGGAAAATGCTTTTCTTGTTCAATGGAGTTCACTGTATTATTATTTAATACAAATTTAGATAAGAAAATAATAGATGATAAATAAATTATAGAATGTTGAAAGCTGTTGCCTTTGGGTGAAGAGATTAGGAATGATCATTGAGAGCACATTCCATAGAACAACAGCACAATATATACAATGTAGATTTTTAACACAATTTTTACCATGACAGACCATATTTTGAGCTACAGAATAAATCTAAGTACATATCTAAATTATTTAAGTGGTAAAAATATAACATACAAAAAATGTTAAATAATAAAATAGAATAAAATGAGGAATCTACATTAGAAACACATCCAAACATTTATAAATACTAGAAACAAATAATATATTTGTCAACAATCAATAGACTAAAGAGAAATTAAAAGGAAAATTAGAAAGTATTTGGAACGGAATATAGAAACTTAACATTCAAAATTTGTAGTATACATGTAAAGCAGTAGCATAAATGAAATTTATAGCACTTAAAGCCTCTAACAAAAACCAAGAAAAATTTCAAGTCAATTACCTGACGATCCACCTAAAGAAACTAAAGAAGCCAAATGAAATGTAAAGTAAAAGAAAAAGAAGATAATATAATAAAGATAAGGATGGAAATTAATGACCTATAAACCCCAAAACAGTTAAGAATATCTATAAAGCCAAATGATATTTTTTACAGAAGATCAGTAAACTTGATAAACCTCTAATCAGACTAATCAGGAGGAAATCTAGAGAGAAATACAAGCTATCAATATTTAAAATGAGAGAAGTGACATAATTACAGATTCTATAGATAATTCAATGAAAGGCCTAAATAAATGGAGACAGACAGCATGTTCATGGACCAGAAAATTTAATTTTTGAAGCTGTGAAGCCTCCTCAAATGACTTCTAGATTCAATGCAATCCTAATCAAATCAATTAATTTGTAATATGAATCAATATGCTGATTCTAACATTGATATGGAAATACAAAGGATATAGGATAGATAAAACAATTAGATAAAGAAAAGTTTTAAAGATTTATCCTATGGATTTAAATCCTTATTACAATCAAGATAGACAAATAGATCAATTGAGGTGAAGAGAGAATCCAGAATCATAAAACATTAGTTGAGTTTTATAAAACTGCAAAGTCAATTGGTGAAGAAAGTACAATCCGACTGGAAAAAGGGAACAGCTACACATATTTTGTAGTATATATAAAAATTAACTAAAATTAATCACAATTCTGCATGTAAAATCTAAAATTATAAAACATATTGACTAATACATAGGAAAAATATTTGTGACCTTGGGTTGCAAAGATTTCTTAAGATACCAAAAGCATGATCCATGAAAGAAGAAAGTGATACATTAGACACTTCATCGAAATTAAGAATTTCTGCTCTTCAGGAAATGAACAGACAAGCCACAGGCCAGGAGAATACAATTATGAATTATATCTCTAATAGAAAATTTGTATAAAAAATATATATTTTTAGATCTCAAATCACAAGAAAAGAAGCAATTTAAGAAATTTGTGAAAGATTTGAATGGATACTTCATCAAAGTAATTGTAAAGCCAATGAAAGATGCAAAACATCATTAATCAGTTGAAAAATGCAAACTAAAACCACAATGAGTTACCACTACATACCAGTTTGAATGTCTGAAAAAGATTGACCACAGCAAATTGTGCTAATGATGTGGAATAAATAGAACTCTCTTTCATTTCTTAAGGGAATATAAAATGGTACAACCATTTTGGAACAAATTTGACAGAGTTTTATATAGTTAAACATATCCTCATTTTATTACTTGGTAGTTACTCAAGAGAAATTGAAGTATATGTCCATGAAAAATGTATAACTTGAATGTTTATAGCAACTTTAATTGTAACAAGCAAATATTCAAGACCACAAAAATATTCATCAACAAATGAATGAATAGCAAATTGTGGAATGAACATACATTCATTCCACATTAATTCATATATTAATATAATATTCAGTTCATATATTAACATAATATTCAGTAGTAAAAGAAAATGGCCATTTATATGTACAACATATATATAGATGAATCTTGGAATAATTATACTGACTAAACAAAGCCAGGCAAAAGAGAATACATAGTATGTTATTTCATTTGTATAAAATTCTAGAAAATGCAAATTAATTTAAACGGATTGAACACAGATTACTTATTGCCTACGAATGGAGAGTACATGGAGGGAAGGGATAGAGGGATTACAAATGGGCAAAAGGAACTTTCTTGTGTGATGGCCCTATTTATTATCTTGATTTGTTGTTACATTTTTATAGGTGTTTACATATGTTGACCTTATGAAATTGGCACTTTAAATATAAGCAGTGTGTTGTAATTGCATTATACCTCAATACATCTATTTTTTAAGAAGCCATATTATGCTTAGAAAAGAATAGAGTGGGCTTGTTCCATCCAGACTTTTTATAATGTTACTCTAAATAAGATAGTGTGATATTTCTGTAAAGATAGACAAATACAGCAGTGGAATAAAATAGAGAGCCCAGAAAAAGACCTGAGCATATGTGGCATGTTCATTTATATAAAGAGTGCTACTCCAAAGCTGGGTGAGGGAAGTATTTTTCAATAAATCATGCTGGGACATTTTAGATCCATAAAAGTAAAAAGTAAAATTTGGCTCCTACATCATGTCATTCAAAAAAATCTTTTATATAGATAATAAATCAAAATATAAAAGACAAAACAATAAAATATCTGGAGGGCAATACAGGAGAATATGTTTATGACCTAAATAGGTAAAATATTTATCAAGCAAAACAAAAACACTAATCAGTAAGTTAAGATGAATGAATTATACTATAATAAGACTGTTCATCAAGAGACTCAAAAGTTCATCAAAAGGATAATAAAAAGTTGGTCAAACTCATCAGTAATCAGGAAAATAAAACTGCCATGAGATACTACCACATACCTGTTAGAACGACTGAAATTTAACAGTCTGACACGCAATGGGAACTCTCATATACTGCTGGGTAGGAATGCACATTGGTACCATTACTTTGGAAAAATATTTGACATTATCCAATAGAGTTGATTTTATTAGGTACATACTCTATAATTTAGCAATTCAATTTCAAAGTACATATACTCAGGTTGTAGTGTGCCCAAATCAGCTGATACTGGCTTCTGAGAACCAGCTGTTAAATTTTCAGAAACTTTTTGATCCTACTCTTGGACTAGTGGTAGTTTGAAACTGGTCACAGTGGTAGTATTTATCTTAGAATTTTGTAGAATACTATAAATGAAGGCTCTTTCCCAGCCCCTGGAGAACCAGTATTTAATATGTGTACCAAAATACATTAAAGTGAGGCTCACAGTAATATTATTTGCAATAGCCTCAACCTGGAAACAACTCATATGTCCCTCTAAGGCAGAACTGATAAATTGTAGTACATGCATACACTAGAATATTTCATGGCCATAAAAATGATGCACTATAACCATATATAGTTATAATAATGATTATAGTAAAAACAAGCTAGTAATATCAGGTCTTAATATGTGCCAGGCTACCTCTTGCCCTCTCTCTCTCTCTCCCTCCTCCTCATTTCTCTATTCATTATATATATTTGTGTATGTTTATCTTTAGAAAAAAATAATATAAGACTACATACTAAAATGTTATCTTTGTGTGATGGTATTATGTGTTATTATTCCCTTTTTCTTAATACCTTATTTCTTTTATACTGATAAAATATTGCTTTATAATCAGAACAAAAATATGATATCTTTTGTTTTAAAAATAAAATATGGAGTTGTAGAACATATGTATTGCAATGAAATATTCCAGTATATGCACATAACACAATTTATATATCAGTTCTGCCTTAGGTGAACACGTGAGTTCTTTCCAGGTTGAGGCTATTGCAAATAATATTACTATAAGCATAGCTTTAATGTATTTTGGTACACATATTAAATACTGGGTATCCAGGGGCCAGGGAAGAGCTTTTATTTACATATGTATGGTCCTGATAGTGGAGGTGTAATTTTTTAAATTGCTCAGATGATATTGATGATGCTGATGGAGTCAGTTGGACTAGATTTGAAATCTGATGTATGTCTTACAAGACATGTGATTCTGTACAAGTAATTAACTACTGAGGTTTGTTGCCTCCAACTGTAAAATTGGAATAGTGATACCACCTATGCCACAGGGTAAGTATAATGATACACATGCCTCAAATAGTGATCAGCACAGAATATGAATACACTATGTTTTATCTAGTAGGTTAATGTCTTTTCCTTCCTGCTCTTTTAAACAGTTTTAGTCTACTAGAAGCTCCTCTAACATCTTTTTGGGGTGCTTTAATAAAGATGGAACACTTACGTAATTAATAAGATACTGCAGTCATTTAGCTAACAAGCACAAGTAATGAAACTCTTTATTAGTATTTGAGGGCCACCAAAAGTGGGGGGTTTAATTATAGGTTTCTGTATTTGAGTTTATTCAGAGAATTTTTCACAATTTTATATGTGTGTCTAATTTATTGACCTGCTATGAGTTTTGGAAATGAGGGAGCGTTGTATTCACTGACACTAACATAGAACTCTAAGAGAAAGAACTAAGGAAGGTTTTCTATTAGCTCAGCCATATTGGGTGATTCTCTCCTTTTTCTCTATTTTCTACAGCTTTCTATTTTGAACAGATACAGCCTGTTGAGTGAGTTTACTATGAAGGGAAAGTTACTCATCAGCATGTGTGCAATTTTGGTTCTGTAAGGGTAATCTCTGACTCATTAAATGCCACATCCACATTTTAACTGAGAGAGTGCCTTTAACTTTATTTAGTCAAGGAGTTGCTAATTAAACCTCCTTGATCTTTGTCATAGAGATATCCCACCAGGGTGTATAAATATTATTTTGAAGGTTTCATTCCTTCTTATATTATGTATAATACTCTACTCATCACATGAAAAAAGAAAAAAATATTCCAACCGGTGTGTGCTTACCTATGTCTGTCTATCATAAAAATGAGAATTTTGAAATCATGCCATAGAAGCAGATTTTGGAAGATTTCTCTTCATGTGCAGGAACTATGGTTTGGGTTTTTCTTTTATTTTGATTTGTTTTCTGACCGTTTTATTTTTATTTGTCCATAGAAGCATTTGGACTTCAATGACTAAATTTTAAAGAGCACAAAATTTCAGAGAATACGATAATACTTTTTTAAAAATAACAAGTGTTAGGATATGGAGAAATTGAAGCTCTCATATACTTCTGATGTAATATAAAATTGTTCAGCTGTTTTGGAAAATAGTTTGGTGATAACTAAAAAGTTAAACAAAATTGCCATATGACCCTGCAATTCCATTCCTGGGCATACACCCCAAAGATTTGAAAACATTCAAAAAAGCATATGTGTGCATATATTCATAGTAACACTATTCACAGCCAAGATACAGAATCAACCTATATCTTTCAACAGATTAATACATGAAAAAATTTAGTATACATACACAATGGTATACTATCCAGCCACTAAAAAGAATAAAATCCTGAGACAATATGGGTAACCTTGGAAGACATGTTAAGTGAAATAAGTAGGGCATATAGAGTCAAAACCTGTTTTGTACTTAACAGTCTAGATTTTTTTCAACATTTCATTTTAATATATTATTTCAAAACTATTTAAGCATTATTGTTTTTATTTCATTAACCACTGTGCTTACATTATCTGAAGTCACCAGAGTATGATTTGATTACATCTCTTTCTTTTATTGTTTACATTGTTTTAATGCAGATAATTAGTAGGGTTTAATAGTTATAAAGCTACCTTCAGTTTCTGAACTCTCTATTCAAATTCCAGCTCTGTATACTATAAACAGAGTGACCTTGTTAAAATTACTTCACCTCTTTGTGCCTCAGTTACTCATAAGTCAAATAAGAGCTGTATTATAAGAGCTGTAAGAGCTGTACAGGGCTATTGTGATGATTTTACGTATCATATAAATGCAGTTAGTACAAAGAACATATACATGAAGGTAAAAAGAATAATACATTAAAATGGTTTTCAACAGGCCGAAACAGAGTATTATCAATTTTGGCATTCCATAAACATCATCTCTCTCTAACTCAATTATAATGATAACTCAAATTGTTTTTTCTTAATTTTCATTTTCGTTTCACTGCATATTATGTACCCTTATTGTTTAGTTTATGTATTTTTGAAAGGTGTATAATAGAAAAATGCTCTAAGCAATTCTGTTTTGTTTTTGGGATCCAGTGACAGGTTGTCGATGTTTATTAATATTGATGTTTGTAGCACACCATTCCCATGTTTATAATCATTTTGCGTTTTTGTAATTTGGGGTCCAGTAATTCCATAAACATTTTATACAAGTTGCCAGGCACACATGTTCAAGAGTTCTGTAAGTTATTTACCTAGAAACAGATTCTGAGTCTTGTATTTACACGATTAAACTTCACAACATAATGCTAAATTCTTTTTCAGGATATTGTATTAATTTGTTTGCTCCTCAGCTGTATGAGAGTCTTAGCAGCTCCATGTTCTAGCTAATATGTAGTGATATCAGACTTTCACTTCTTTTTTAAAAAATGATGGGGTAAAATGTCATTTTATTAAGGTTGAAAATTGTATTTCTCAGATTACCAATAGTCAGAACTTTTTAATTTCATTTTGCATTGCTCTTGAGTCTTCTATGTAATATTCTGTACATGAAATCAGGATGTTTATAGTCAGTCTTCTCTGTTCTTCTAGATTACATGATATGTTCTAGTTTAATAGTATACTATCCCAAATTTTTAAACTACAAAACAAACAAAATTCTACAAATTTTGCAAAAATATGGAAAATTTGAATATGTTGTTTTTTTAATTACTGAAAGACTTTTGGCTTTACATATTTATAATTTTAAGCAGAACATCTAAGCTTCAAATTACAGTGCTGAGGTATGACTAGGTTATGGTAAGTGCATTATTTACAGAAAAGCTTCTTGAATTGCTCATACCTTAATCAACTCTGAATTCCCACAGGGGCTGACATATAGTAGTAGCTCAATGTAAATATTTTTAAATATATCAGTTCATTCTCTTAATGTAAAGCATGAAGAGCTGTGAAAGCATAAACATAAATGAAGTTAATGTTAAACATTTATACATAATATCCATCAGTGGGGCAGTATTTTTCAAGTTGTGTAAACACTGAGTTTAGAGAAAAGAGCTAATATTACATAGTATGTGATACCCTGATGAAATATCCTTACTCAGGAATATGGACAGATTATTTACAAGTGAATAAAACACACAGCTTTTTTCTGGCTCCCGGTCATGTGCGCTGTAGAATATTTCCTAAGTTGGAAGTAGACAAGAGCTTGACTTTAAATAGCACTTTCTGTTCTCCAGTATTTTTAAGGAACTTCCCTGAGCAGTGACTTCATGTCACTGCTTAGAATGACTAGGCAAGTAATGGGAAAAGACATTTTTACTTACTTGGACGGTAAAATTATTTTATTGAAGGAATATAATGTGAGGACATCACATCAAGATTCATATCTACAGGGCAGCCAATTCACATATCCTCAATTTTTCTTCCATGCAGCATGAATCAATGCAAAGTAGTATTTGGTTATATTAAAGCTCATCTTTAAAACTCTCATATGTAAGCAGTATATTACCTATAATCTATGATTTGATGGGATAAAGTTGCTTCTGCATCATTTGGTGTGACCGTAACCCAGAAAAGAAATCCCATTAACATGCCTTAGCATAGAAATTGCAGTCATAAATTACATTTTTTAACATTTATTGAAACAATTTCTCCCAGTACATTTTATTTCTAGTTTGACAATGACAATTGCATTTGGAGATTTAGCAGAAAACATTGCTTGAATTATCACTTTATACCACCGGAATTCTTTAAGATATCTGATGAATGTATTTTTATGTTCTTATTTCAGTGTCCACAAATATACTATGGAAATAATATTAGACATTTCATAACTTTATTGAGATATTTGGAGAATACACATGTTAATATTCTTTATTTTTTCTTTCCAACTTTTATTTTAGGCTCAGGAGGCACACATGCAGGTTTGTTGGAAAATTGCATGGGGGTTTAGTGTACAGATGATTTTGTCACCCAGGTAATCAGCATTAATATTCTTTAAGCATCTGGGAGCTAGGTAAATGGTGTGCAATTCAAATTCATATACTAAGAATAAGACAGACAATCCTGGTAAAAGCTACAACAAACTGTGAGGGCTTTTAAACTTGCTCTCACTTCTCAGAAAATTTAACACCGGTGACAAAGAATTTCTTGGCAATTGATAAAGGGAAAACTAATCTTAATGTTTTTCTTTATGAAGGTAATAGTCAATAATAAAAAACAGGCATTAACCAAACTTTTCCACCATGATCTAACTGCCAGAAAATAGCTTAAGTGAGGTTTTGCTTTGATAGTGCTTTTAGAAGCTGTGAATTTGCTTATAGGTTTGAGAGAAACTTTTTGAATATAACGTCTTGCCGGAAGCTCAAAATTATTTAGTGCTGACTGTAATTGGATATTGGAGGAGGTAACTGACAGCATGTTGACTCGTTTTGCCAAAAATAAAGCTTTTAGGTTTCCTGAGAACACATTTTAAAATACTGGTTTTTGCTTGAAGATTATCTAAGCTGCCAAAGAATCCCCTTGGTTTTTAAAAACAGAAAAATATAAGTGTGAGTTGTTGAATTTTCTTAAAAAGATTTCCAATAATCTGGAAGCTAGAAAAATTAGAAGAATAACAGTTCAAAATAATTTAAAAAGTTGTGATAATGCTAAGATGTTCATTCTCCTTTAGTAACATTTCTGGCAAGTTCTTTCGCAAACAAATATTGCAAAGTCATCAGAATATTCAGATTTGTGCAAATATAAAAATGATGCCAACTTCTTATTTTGGCATATTACATCCAACATTCCTTCCTATATGTCTCAGGAAACCCATCAGTGTCTTAAGTGAACTACGTCTTGGTTATGGTTTCCATTGCATACTCATATAGGGAAAATCAGCATTATCCTTCAGCCTACACAGCAATAAAGTTTTTGTATTTTTTTATTCTATTTTATTTGATTTATTTTTTGAGACAAGGTCTCACTCTGTCACCCAGGCTGTAGTGCAGTTGCATATTTGATTTTTATTAACAAGGCCAATTATAACCCTGAAACTGGTAGGAAAATGAATCAATCATCTGTCATCAGTACTTTGATGAGAAGTTAGTGTATTTCCATCTTCAGTTCATTTATTCAATCTATTTTAATTTTTCCTGTTAATTTTTTGGTTGGTAAGAAGTCACAGAGATAAGCTTGAAACACATATTTTGTATAAAGTCAAGTCCAGAACTGGAAGTTCATCGCTAGAGAGCCATGATGCATTTCTGTACTTTATGCTTTTATTATAATATGAAATTTATTTTATTTCACTTTTCCACGTTGGCTCTCTGTACTTTGCCGGTGCTATATGTAACTTATATATAAGCCCACTATCAACAATAAGTAGAAAACTTTGACATTATGTTTTTTTAAATTTTCAAAATGTATTTTGTTTAGCCATCACTAAATTATGCACGGGCTATTTACAAAATAATTTAATCTTACAGTGTGTTTGTGTGTTAACTATCATTCTTCTTTATCATCTGTCTGAGATACAAATAGCAAGAAAAGCTACTTCAAATAAATTCGTAGTATAATCCTAAAGATAAAGGAAATACATTGTGTATGTTACTGGCCTTCAGCATTTAAATCATGCATTGATAATTTTTACTTTTAATATTAAAATAAAAATGCCATATATATGCTCAGAGGAAAACACTGTTCCTTGATATCAAATCTTTTCCTAAATTGAAGTTTGGGAATTATTGTTCCAGTGATTAAAGACTCAGACTAAACTTTGCAAAATGTGTACCTGGATTTTTCACTTCTAATTGGAATCATTTGGCATCATGTTAACATTGCTACATTTGAAGTGTGAGAAATCACAATGATGTGGTACTTCATTTGCTATTTCTGCTGCATGAGTATAAACTATGAAACCCTAACTAAATTGGAAAGAGAATACACTGAAAAAATAAAATTTCATGAATGTAAATACAGCTGACTTTCTATATAGAGGGTTCAGCATCCACAGATTCAACAAAAAGTACAAAGGTAGAAAATATTCAGAATAAATAAATTATAAATAATACAACAATGAAAACTAACAAATTTTTAAAATAAAGTGTAACAACTGCTTACATAGCATTTACATTGTACTAGGTATTGTAAGTAATCTAGACATGATTTTAAGTATACAGGAAGATGTGTGTAGATTACATGCAAATACCAGGACATTTTATATAAGGGACTTGAGCATTTGCACATATTGGTAACTGCAAGGGTCCTGGAACCAATTCCCCAAAGATAGGAGAGATGGAAGACTGTAGTCCTTTTCAGAGGAGTAGCATGAAGTAAAATAAAACTGATATTAGTATCACTCATTCCTGCTTCCCTAACGCCCCTTTCCTTTACTAAGGAAATGTATCTTAGCGCTATTAGTTCAGATTCAAGATTAGAGTCTTTACACACAGGTGAATGATTCAAGCTGAGAATATTATTAATGCAACTTATTTATAATCTATTTGGTTCTAACATTCTTCTAAACCTAGTTGTTTTTAAGGGAATTAATGAAAATGTTTTCAATAGCACTAAAAAAAAAAAAAGAAAAAAGGAAGGTACTAATGCAAAACAGTCAGATGCCTCTTTAAAGGTTCAAATAGTCATTCAATATCATGGTAATCTGAGTCTTGTTTTTTTCCTAGTGTAATTGTGTGATTTGTAGCCAAACATCATTTTTTATTAGATGTAAATCAAGAAAGAAATCACCTGAATGTATCATTAGACTTACCTTTCTAGAAGCATTGTAGAATAAATATATGTATATATATTTTATAGAATATATATTTTATAGACATATATATACATATACGTCTATAAAATAGACATATATACATATATGTGTATAAAATATACATATATACACACATGTATAAAATATACATATACATATATGATGTATAAAATATACATAAATATACATATATATGTATAAAATTCTATGCACATAGGTTTTATATACTTTAGTACTGGTGAGGAGGTTAACCACACTTCTTAAGCTGTTCTTTGCTCTTTCCCCTTGAGATAGCAAAAAAGGTATAAACCCTCAGCTTCTGATTATGTTTAGTTTTGCACTTCTTAAGTTTATTAAAAAAATTGAATATGACTATAAAAAGTACTTAAATATGAAACTAAAGTCCTGCCAGGTGTGGCGGCTCAGCTTGTAATCCCAGCACTTTTGGAGGCTGAGACAGGAGGATCCCTTGAGGTCAGGAGTTTGAGACGAGCTTGACCAACATGGTGAAACCTTGTCTCTACAAAAAAATACCAAACTTATCTGGATGTGCTCATGCAGGCCTTTAGTCCCAGCTACTTGGGAGGCTGAGACAGGAGAATTGCTTGAACCCAGGTGGCAGATGCTGCAGTGAGCTGAGATCACACCATGGCACTCCTTCCTGGGTGACACAGCGAGACTCTGTCTCAAAATAAAAACAAAAACCTAAAGTCCTCTTTGGCTAGGCACAGAATCCTGTCTTCTCTCAAAAGAAAAGCATTGTTTGTTTGATATTTTTTTCTTACTCTCTCATTCTTTTTTATGGAATGAATGCTATCATTCTCTATCTATATTTGCAGTATCTACATTTTCCTGAAAAATATCTTTTTTTCAGACCTTTCTGTATAGGAACATATAAATTGATGTCATTCTCTTTAAGTATTAAATAGTACCTGATAGTGTAATTTTACTGTAACACATTTAAGAACTGCTGTGTCTTAGGCAATTTTATTTCTAGTATAAAAACATTGCAACAGATATTCTTGTACATGGGTTATAGATATGCATTTGCTATGTTTTGTTTTCTTGTATATTACCATATTGCTAACTTTACCTTCATCATGTTTCTTGGCCCCAGCATTATGAGAGAATTCTTTTTCCACAGCATCACCAACACTTGATATTATTCAACTTTTACATTAAAAAGAACCAAATGTGTGAAAAATAGTAAGAATAACTCTAATTTTATTTCCTAATTACTAATAACATGGCATATTTTCCACATTTTTATGGCCATGAATCCTCACTGTTCTGTGAATTGCATTCCTTTCTGTTTTAACATTTCTCTTTGTATCTGATGTTCTGCAGCTTCATTACTATGTATCCAGCAAAAATTTACTTTCGTTTATTTATTTTTCTTTGTTGCCCAGACTGAAGTGCAGTGAAGTGAGCTCAACTTACCATAGCTTCAACTCGAGGGCTCAAGCAATCCTCCCACTTCAGCCTCCTGAGTAGCTGGGACTACAGGTGTGCAACACCACACCTAGCTATGTTTTTTTCTTTTTGTAGAAACAGGGTCTCACTATGTTGCCCAGGCTGGTCTCCTGGGCTCAAGCAGTTCTCCTGCCTTGGCCTCTCTTGGCTGGGATTACAGGCCTAAGGCATGGTCCCCATCCTGGGTATTTCAGATGCATTTTTAAAATCTGAACACCATTTCTTACTTTAGTCCTGGATTGCTGCTAATTATTTGTCTTCAAACATTTCTTCAACACATGCCTACCTTTCTATTTTTTTCCAAAATCCTATTAAAATTATAGCTTCAGTCTCTTTCAAGTTTTTTCCTTTGTTTTTCTGCAGAGTTTTAGGTAACTTCTTCAGAACTGCCTTCTAATTACTAATTCTCTCTTCAATTGAGCTTAATCTGTTATTGAATTTAGAAGTATTTTTAAAATATATTTTGGGTTCACAATTTCTAATTGGCTTTTATTCATTTCAAATTGGTCCTAGTTTATGTTTTTCTGTGTTTGTATCATACCTTCACCTGCTTTTGGGCGAACATTCTTTCATTTATCTCTGATAGCACTTAAGAGATTGATTTAGAAACCTTTTTATTTTCAGATTGTTCCATTCATATACTTTAATCTGGACTAAAATTGTGATTGACTGTGACATATTTTATTAGGATTTATTTGTATACTTCTTTTAATTTGTAAATTATAACACACAAACTAGGTGTATAGAAAATTGCATAAAACAAAATGTACAGTTTAAAGAATACTTATAAAGCAAATATTCATGAAACCACCACTAAAAAAAATAGAACTTTAATCTCTTTTCCTTTAAATCAGAATGGAAAAGAAATTTCTTCAAAACATGTATAATTATAAAAAAATGCTTTTATATCAATTTGGAATCTTTTCAAAGTCTGATGTAAAGTTTTACAAATCTTTCAGATGTACTTCAGAAAAATGTATAATGTTATAAAATTATATGCATGTCTTTAAATGGAACCTTGCTTATCTTATTATTATGAGTCTCTTACCCAACCCTCACCTCCCTGTTTCTTGCATGCCCTGTTCTGGCTCTTCCTCTCAGGTTCTTGCTGATTTTAATTTAAGTTTGCCAGTGCTTTAGAATATGCGGATGGACCTAAATAAAGGTTTAGGTAAAATTACCTGTTCAACAGATCGTAACCATGGATTAAAGAACAAGAGTGGGTTAAGAAGAATATGAGGTCATTTATAATGTACTTTCTGGATGTTCTTCACGGATAATATCATAAGGAAATTATGAGGAAGAACCACTGTTCCTTGTGTCTGATGATGGCTTCAGAATTCAATCAGCTGCATTTGTTTACTCCTCCAAAATCCATAGACTGCTGGGGTAGTGGCTGCTGAGTGTATATAGACCTGAGGTGGAGCAGGGCATCTGTGCTGTGTTTAGCTAAGTCACAACCCCACAACCCCATAAAACTCTTATTTTACATTGTTGCACTATCATATCTTTTATACTACCGGTGATTAACATAAAAACTCCTCCAAGACCTTGAATTGTTTTAAGGACTAATTTTCCTGACTTTCTCACTGTCTTAGAGATGTTTATATTTATTTATTTTTCTAAAGATTCAATTTGAAGACCAGTCTGTAGGCAGTTCCATTCCCCGAGGGTACAAAGAGGGGAATTAGGTATGTTGGGCAGGGCTCTGACCAATTGTGGTTGCTGGGCTTGATTTTTGCTTTTCCTTCTGAGATTGCTTATAAAACCTTGCATTTGTGTTCAGTAGACCTGTGTATTGTACTTGTATGGATAATCCTTTCAGACCTCTTGTAATTCTTTCCAAATCAGGATGGAATGCATGAAAGTCTCCAGACAGATAACCATCTTCAGATGTTCAACTTTCCCACTTCTACCCAGCAGCTATTTCTAGGTTTTTCCCAGTTGAATGAGTGAAGTGATAGATAAACTCATGGGTTTTGGCCATGACATTGTTCTTCTGTGGTAGAGAAGAACCATTCCCTCGGCTGTGCTAACAGTTCTCCACCCACCTCACAATCTGTTAGAGGGTGTGGTCATTTTTCCCCCTTTCTTTTTACTAGTTTTTTTTTCTTTTTTCAGAAGGATCTATATGCTTTGATTTTTTTTTTCTTAATTGAGGAAGATAACTAGCTCTGGGCAGTTAGGATTGATAGGTATTTTCCCTCTCTCTTGTTTCTCACTCTGGAAAAAGCAAACGGTAAGCCATAGTAATTTTCTGATTTTGGTAAGTTGCTATGTTGATCCAAGACTGCTTCTGCACTAAATGAATTATCTGCATATTTTCCCTGAGCTTTTTTTATATCCTGCCATTCAGCTGGTCTCCAAACTGGACACATGTTAGAGAAAATTTTAAACATATGTGCACGTATCTTCACCACCACCATGCATTTATTTTTTCTTTCAGAGGAGATATAGGCAAAGATTAGTAAACTCTGGAATTTTGTGTTATTGTTTTTTCCTAATAATCATGTTTCAAAGATTATAGTATGAATGTATCTTCTTCCTTGACCCCTGCTGTTTCATAATAATTATAGTTTTACTTTCTAAAAAATATTTAGAGGTACAGACTATGATTTAGTTTTACTTGGTTATATAGATGCATCAATGTGTTGAGTACACTTTTAAAAAATTTGCTTTTGTGGCATTCAGTGCAAATATCTCCTAATATCTACTCTTCCAAATTGAAAAATGCATATGGTAGACAGACTTCTGAAAATGACCTTCAATAACCCTTGCCCTTGTTTAATTCTCTTCTTTGTAATCTGAGGGGACATCTCTCTCATGGTTACACTGCATGACAAAAGGGAGTGTGCAGGTGATGCTATGGTTACTAATCAATTGACTCAGATTTTGTAAAATATGTAGGTTATCAGATCCAGGCCTAACTAGGTGAACTCTTTAAAAGCAGGAAGTTTTCTGTGGCTAATGGCAGAAGAGAAAGTCAGAGAGATTCAAGTCATGAAAAAGACTTGATGGACCATTACTGGTTGTAAAATGGAGGGGACACATGAGAAGGAATGCATGTGGCGTCGAGGAATGAAGAAGACTGGCTCCCAGCCCACAGCCAGCAGAGATAAAGGGTCCTAAGACCGACAGCCAACAGAAACTGGAGTCTCCCAAGACTCTGAATGAGCTTACAAATGAATTTGCTTAGAAATGAGTAAGTTTAGAAAGGAGCCTCCAGATAAGAGACCAGTCTGGCCACAGCTTTGATTTTGGCCTCGAAAAACCCCATGTAGGGAGTCCAGTCAAGCTAACCCAGAATTCTGACCTGCAGAATTGTGAACTAATAAATGGGTTTCCCCTTAAGCTGCATAATGTTTAGTAATTTGTTACGCAAAAATGAAAACTGAATACTGGGTACATTCAAGACAGTCTTCTGGGAAACCTGAAAGGCACACACCTACATCTATGGAACTATTTTCAAAGTAGGAAGATTCTAGCTACGTGCCAGATTTAGAAACCAGCTCCCCTTTCCATAGTGACCCCAGTTACATCTACTAATAGAGCCCTTTACTGATTCTGTGCTCCCACCTGTCTCTGACTGTGTTCTGCCATAATCCATCAACCTCAATTTCCATTAACCCTCGGATCAGATTCGTAGCTCACTAGGAACTGGCCCACATTCTTTCTCCTTCCTTTTCTGGCCCTATCCATCATTCTCTCTGGATTTTTTTTCTCTATACCATGGCTCTGATGAATAAAGAAAACTCCTAAGTTTATCCTATTATATTTCCATAAGTTTCACTTATTTTAGAAATATTCTCCTACAATATATACAAAATATCCATAGATATTTAAAGAAAATAGAAATGAAGTCCAGCACATATCACTTCTCTGAACAAGGTAGAACTTTCAGTTTAAAATAAAATGTCTCTAGTCATAAATACATAGTCAATTTTATTCAATGAGAAAATATTCAAATTTTTCAACTTATCCAACTTGGTATTTAGAATGCTCCATGAAACACATATCATCATTTCCTAAGTAATGTATTATTTCACAGATACCAAAATTGCTTTCTAGCATCCCTTAAAGGTCTTTTTCAAAATCATAAGCAAACTCTCCTAAGCGAGGGAACATTAGAGAACTTGTGTGCCTGCAACTACAGAAGACACTTATAATTCATATGAAATAATTTATATATTAACCTTATTTATCTGGCACACCATCAGGCATGAAGGAGATTACATGGGTAGTTGTGTCACAGTGAATTAAAATATTTAGTATAACTTAAATATGTATGTTTTATTTTCCCCTTAGATTAAAAACTCAGGAGAAGCAAGGTCAGTTGATTCAGATTTGTTTGGACAAAAGCTCAGCGGATGTTTTATGAATGTGTGTGTGTGCCCACCCATGCACGCACATGTGTGTATTCACTTACTTTTGTAGATCTTTAATTATTTGCTTATAAGTTATTCACCATAAATTGTGAAGCTGTAAAGGGAAGAAAACATATTTCTGTAATTCTTTTAATATAGTGTCATTGTTATAGGATCCTAAATTTAGACTTATGTACCTGATATGCAGTTAACACCAAATGCTGGCACACAAATGCTTGGAGAAAGAAAAGTTTCTTCAATTTTGCCTAAGTGAGGAGGCAAGATCTCTCAAATCCCACAAAACAAAAAAAGAAGTGGGGAATTTTTATGTGGCTAGAGAGTAAAGGAGGGGGAGTTTCAGAGAACTGAGGGGAAAAGTCTGTCTCAGATAACATCTTGAGCAACCAGACTTTGGGTGTCAGCAGCTGGGCGCCATGTCCATTCCTTCTGCAAATCTTTTTCATGACCCTGAAGTCACCTCCTCCTCCTTAGCAAAGAAACAATACATCAGCGGTTTATATTGTGGGAACAAGGGATGTCGGCTTTTGTGCATGCAAGCAAGAAAAGTCTAATCAGAATTTTCATTGTTTCAGCCACTAAAAATGCTGGAGTGCTGAAATCTCAAGGGGGCTGGTTACATGAGGATGATATAAGGGCATAGTAAGTAATGTTATGGTGATTGTTTTCTTTACAGTTTTGTTGTTATAGTTTTAGAGGCAGGAAAAAAAACCTCAATAAGTGATGAGTTGCCATTCTTTGCCTTTGGATAACAGTCAAGCTTTTACATAGGCAGTAGTCTGTCTAATTAAAATTACTGGAGATTTTCACCATTTCTAAATAAATGTGTAGCAACATTTCTAATACGTATTCGTGTCTCTTTTAGCTACATCTGATGACTATAAAATAGTTTCCTCAATTCAGGCCTAAATTATTTCTTTTTTAATAATAAGCGCATAAAGGTAAATAAGATACGGTTGTTGTCCTTGAGGAGTGCATAGTCCAGCAGAGAAGACAAACAATTTAGTGTAATATTAAACAAAAAGGAGCATTCACCATGGTGGCCTTTAATCTTAGCACACTGTGGCTAAAATTTGAGCCACATTTGTCCTGGGTAAAAGAGCTAATTTTCTACATGGTTATACATTATTCCACTGATTTTAAATTTCTTTATTGATATTGTTTCATCTAAGAACCTTTCCTTGATAAATTAGGAAGAAATATCTTTACCTCTTTTAGACTTTGTATCCATTTTTATTGTGCATCAAAATTTATTTAGCAAAAATATTGTATTTCTTAGGAAGACAATGACATGTAATGATAACCTCCTAACATATCACCAGTTATTCTGAAGGTGGAAGCATTTTTCAAATTAAAGGATTAAATCAAAAGACTATAGCAGAGCAAAGCTCATATAAAACGACAGAGCTACTTTATATTTGTCATAAATGTTTTGTCATGTTACTTTGATCTGCCATATTACATTACTATTTAATCAGGATTCTTGGTGAAGTTTCATGCAACCTACTCCTGATGAGGTTGATATCAAGGAAATAAATGCTTGTTTTTCTCTCTCTCTCCTTCTCTAACACAACCCACTTGTTTAAACATTCTTACACAACAGTTTCTACCTTCATGATCATCCTTTTTGGATGAAAAAAATTCTCTAATTCTGGGCAAAACTCTGCCTGCCCTGGCCCCTTTATAAATTACAAGCACTTTTCCCCATCTTTTAACATAAAATTATAAGTTAAGCTCTTTTCTCTTTCTCCACTACAAATCTGGGAGATTTCCAGGACTTGAGAAGTAGTAGAAGTAAAAGCTTTCTGGGGGTAAAAAGATGTGGCTTTAAATCACAAGTCAGTCACTATCACTGTGAGAAGCAGCAGAATGACTGCTTAATCATCTAGATTTTTAAGTCAGTCTCATTGGATTTCAATTCCAGTTCTGCAGTCTCACCAGTTAAATGACCTTGGGCAAATATTATTTTCATGTACATCATGTGCTCCATCAGTAAAATGGTATAATAAGAGTTTATAGCATCAGAGTTTTTATGAGGATTAAATAAATGAATACATGCAAATTACTTAGAATGTCTAGCACAGAGTAAAAATGCTACATATATTTGCTAACATTAGTAGGCTATTATTTGATTTTTAGTGAGTCACATAATTTTTGTATCTCTAAAATGGCATACTATGTTCTATCTACATTGAAAGGTAGCATTTTAATAAATGTTAGTTGCCTATAAAGTCAAAATCCTGACTGATGGCATAAATGTTGTGTGAACTGTAGACTATTGGTATGTTAGCAGTGCTTCTTACATAGTAAACTGAATCATTTAGTATCTTTTACCAGCACATTTCTTATGCTACAGATAAATCTTTTATACAAGTTTATTTAAAGTGAAGAAGTATACGCTAATTGGTTTTTGGACTGACTGATGTTTAAATACTTTCATTAAAATTACATAACCTCTTCACTGTAAATGGCTCTTTAAAAGGTATGCAGTGACCTCTAGTTTGCTAAATACAATAGAATATTTCTTGTCATTGTCTAACTTAAACTTTTTCCAATACTTGACACTTCTTTCTTCTTGACTTTTTTTTTTTTTTTTTTTGCTTGGCAGAAATTATCTAGCCTCTTTTTAATATGCTTATCTGTGGGATTATAAACTGATTACAAGACAGCTAATTTTATTGCCAACCTCTCTGACACTGAAAATGCGCTTTTCTTAATTTAAATTAAAGTCTGTTTTCTACTACCATGTCTTTTCAATGAAATAGAACAGTCAAACACTCTCTTAAATAAATTATTTGAAACCAACTTGTCTCATTCACAAAATACTTGTTAAAGATATTGGATTTACCACATACCTTGTTCACTTTTTCCCAGGGTAAACAACCCACTTCTTTAAACATTTCTTCTTACACAACAGTGTCTACCTTCATGATCATCGTTTTTGGATGACAAATTCAAGTTCTCAATACCTGCATTTCAAATGTTTCAAAAGCACTAATATGTAAGTATAGAGATGATTATCCAGAACTGACAGATGATAGGTCATGGTCAAACCTTCTGTACAAGACTCTGGAATCATGTAACTTTATATTTTTGCTAAATAAAATATAGAAGTATTTTCTTTGAAGTAGGAATAAATAAACTGCAAGTATCCCTCAGGAGACCAAAACCCATCTCCCTACGTGGTAATGAGTGCTGATGTAACTCCTCCTCTAACCTAATTGTGAAAAATAACGAGAGGACAAGAAGCCCACAGTTCTGAGGTCCTCTGATATGGGAGATTGTTCTTTACACCAAAGGACCAGCGGCACTGGAAATGAAAATTTCGTGTGCATTTCCACAAAGAACTAGGAAGCAATAGAGCACTACATTGGCTTGATTGCTTTTGTTGTCTCTTTTATGTCCTTTGTATTGTTTATTTGCTAATTCAATTGTAATTGAGTACAGAGTCATCATTCTACTCTTCCCACATAATCTGATTTGGCAGACTGACCTAACGCAGCTTAGTAAAATAAACTGAAAACATATTTTCTAAAACTACTAGGATAATGTGTCTACATAAACCGTGTTAACTTTTTCCTTTGAGCGAAAGTTTCTCACTTTTTAAAAATTATTATACTGTAAGTTCTGGGGTACATGTGCAGAATGTGCAGGTTTGTTATATAGGTATACACATGCCATGGTGGTTTGCTGTATCCATCCCCCGTCATCTACATTAGGTATTTCTCCTAATGTTAGCCCTCCCCAATCCCCCTAACCCCTGCTATCCCTCCCCTAGCCCCTCAACCCACTGACAGGCCCCAGTGTGTGATGTTCCCCTCCCTGTGTCCATGTGTTCTCATTGTTCAACACCCACTTATGAGTGAGAACATGCGGTGTTTGATTTTCTGGTTTTGTGTCCATTTCCTGAGAATGATGGTTTCCAACTTCATCCATGTTCCTGCAAAGGACATGAACTGATCCTTTTTTATGACTGCAGTATATTCCATGGGGGATATGTGCCACATTTTCTTTATCCAGTCTCTCATTGATGGGCATTTGGGTTGGTTCCATGTCTTTGCTATTGTACATAGTGCTGCAATAAACATACATGTGCATGTGTGTGTCTTTATAATTGGTATGTTTTATAATCCTTCAGGTATATACCCTTCAATGGGATTGCTGGGTCAAATGGTATTTCTAGTTCTAGATCTTTGAGGAATTGCCACACTGTCTTCCACAATGGTTGAACTAATTTATACTCCACAACAGTGTAAAAAGTGTTCCTATTTCTCCAATCCTCTCCAGCATCTGTTGTCTCCTGATTTTTTAATGATTGCCAATCTAAGTGGTGTGAGATGGTATCTCAATGTGGTTTTGATTTGCATTTCTCTAAGGACCAGTGATGATGAGCTTTTTTCCCACGTTTGTTGGCTGCATAAATGTCTTCTTTTGAGAAGTCTGTTGATAGCCTTCTCCCACTTTTTTATGGGGTTGTTTTTTTCTTATACATTTGTTTAAGTTCTTTCTAGATTCTGGTTATTAGGCCTTTGTCAGATGGGTAGGTTGCAAAAATTTTTTCACATTCTACTGGTTGCTGGTTCACTCTACCGATATTTCTTTTGCTGTGCAGAAGCTCTTAAGTTTAATTAGATCCGATTTGTCTATCTTGGCTTTTGTTGCCATTGCTTTCAGTATTTTAGTCATGAAGTCTTTGCCGATACCTCTGTCTTAAATGGTAGTGCCTATGTGTTCTTCTAGAGTTTTTATGGTGTTAGGTCTTATGTTTAAACCTTTAATCCATCTGGAGTCAATTTTTGTATAAGGTGTAAGGGAGGAATCCAGTTTCAGCTTTCTGCATATAACTAGCCAGTTTTCCAACACCATTTATTGAATAGGGAATCCTTTCCCCACTGCTTGTTTTGTCAGGTTTGTCAAAGATCAGTTGGTTGTAGATGTGTGGTGTTACTTCTGAGGCCTCTGTTCTGTTCCATTGGTCTATATTTTGGTCTCTGTTTTGGTACTAGCACCATGCTCTTTTGATTACTGTAGCTTTGCAGTATAGTTTGAAGTCAGGTAGTGTAATGCCTCCAGCTTTTTTGTTTTCTTTTGTTTTGGTTTTTTGTTTTTGTTTTTTTGCTTAGGATCGTCTTGGCTATGCAGGCTCTCTTTTGGTTCCATATGAAGTTTAAGGTGGCTTTTTCCAATTATGTGAAGAAATTGAATGGTAGCTTGATGGGGATAGCATTGAATGTATAAATTACTTTGGGCAGTATGGCCATTTTCATGATATTGATTCTTCCTAACCATGAGCATGGAATGTTTTTCCATCTGTTTGTGTCCTCTTGTATTTTCTGGAGCAGTGGTTTGTAGTCCTCCTAAAATTATGCTTTTGTAAGAGAAGAGTATATATCCTCCTCATCATCATCATTAACTAGGGCATTTCTTAAATTGGAATTCTATTTTTCTGTAATATGATTTCAAACACTTGATTCCCCAATGCCATCTCAAATTGGACAAAGCAGAATGAGCAGAAAATTTGAGTGCCTAATGTTGAGCTTTATAGTGAAGCTTAGTGAATAACTTCACCATATATAGAAAGACTATAGACTAACAGTTTCAAATTTGCCTCAATCAGTCATGTTTATAAACCACTAGGGGATAATGCAAACTCAAGAAGCAGTGTGGAAGGTTCTATGGACAATAACTTCATTTGTCATGTATTATACAGTTGGTCCACAAATACAGAGCTCTGTACCAACATTTGTTTTTTTTTTCACAAATGTTATAAACAATTGGCAATACAGCAATAGCACTCTTTATTTTTACACTACCATAGTTGCTGAAAATAAGAGAAAGTCTGATTTGTCAATGTCAACGTAAGATGGAAAGAAGATAGCTGTTTTAAGCGTATATTATGAGGATTTTAAGAGAGAGAGAGATGGACCTCATAGAAGGAAATTGTGAGAAGTCATATTTCAGCTCAATGTAGAATGTACATTTTGTGAAATCAGGAGCTCGCCCTAGCTGGGCATGGTTTAAGCATAAGCTTTTTGGCCATCTCCATGGTTTATAAAGACATTCCTGTAGTGTGTTTGCGATAGCCTCACAGACTACATCTTAGATGTAAGCCTGACAAACTCCATTTTAGCTTCTCCCTCCCTGCCATTTCTCCTTTGGGTGCACAGCTGGGTCACACTGTACCCAGTACCCTGTAACCATTGTAACCACATCCCCCTTGGCAAGTCCCCTGGCTATTGTAAATACCGCCCCCCTTGGTAGCCAGCAATCATGGGAACTGCTTGTGTATACCCCCCTTGGTAACCAACAATCCTGGGAACCTCCTGCCTCCTGGTTATCAGCTTCCTTATCTAACTTGTTTGTTCTGCTTCTGTAAAATTCCATTTCAGCTAGGCTCCCCCTCCCCTCTCTCTTAGAATAAGTATAAAAGAAATCATACCCCCTTCATCGGGACCGAGAGAATTTTGAGTGTTAGCCGTCTCTCAGTTGTTGGCAATAAAGGACTCCTGATTCAATCTCAGAGTGTGGCGCTTTCCTTACAACTCGCTCAGTTACAACATGTTAAGGATTGGAATATAAAGTCTTCCAAAAAACTTTCAACTCTAGCATTTGATGAATTTATGCCTGTAATTTAATTTAATGGATAATTTAAATTGAGAACCAGCATTGCATATCTGGCATCTTTAAATACTCAACTTCTAAACTAACCAGATATGGGAAAGGAGCTAAAAGAGTCTCATTTATCTCAATAATGTCAAATATTCTTTTATTAATTCTAGTGTTTGTGTACATTGGTTTGTAGTCATACTGGTAAGTTATAGGTTTTCTGTTTTAAAATGTGTGTGTGGGTGGATATGTACATGTTTTAAGAAAAATAGTTGCGTCTTTTCTTTTCTGTGGGTTATGTTATTTTATTTTCTTTGACTCATTTACTTTTCCTAGAATATCTAAAGCAATATTTAATAATACATATAAGCAGACATTATACTCTTTTAATTCTGAATTTTAAATGCAAGTATTGTAGTGTTTATCATTTAAACATAGTATGTACTATATTTTAATAAGTAGTTTTGTCATATTTATATGATTTTAATTGTTTAAGCATTACTGCTAGATTTAGGCAAATTCTTTTTAATCAATAGTTGTATAATCATATTTTCCCTATTATTTTGAATGATGTATTTAATAAATTGTATTAATCAAGTTTTTTCCAAGATAGGGTCTTGCTCTGTTACCCATGCTGGAGTGCAGTGACATGATCATGGCTCACTGCAGGCTTGACCTCCTGGTATTAAGCAATCCTCCCACCTCAGCCTCCCAAGTAGCTGGGACCACAGGTGCACACTGCTTCACTCAACTAATTTTTTAAACATTTTTCTATAGAGAGGGGGTCTCACTATGTTACCCAGACTGGTCTCAAACTGCTGAGCTTAAGCTATCCTCCTACCTTGATTTCTCAAAGTGCTGAGCATGAGCCACCACACCCACCAAATCAATTTCTTGTTTTACTCACTCACCTTTCTGGAATTAAGTCTCCCTTACCATATTGTAGTGATCTATGGATATTTAGCAGAATTTTATTTACATTTTTAAAAATAATTTCTGCTTCTATATTTGATTGTAGGAGTCCTTGCCAGCATATGATCCCTGTCAGAACTGTAGGCTGTGCCACCTCACACTCATAATCCCAGCACTTTAGTAGGTTGAGGCAGGCAAATTGCAAGGTCAGGAGTTTGAGACCAGCCTGGCCAGCATGGTGAAACCTGGTTTCTAATAAAAATACAAAAATTAGCTGGGCATGGTGGTGGATGCCTGTAATCCCAGCTACTCAGAAGGCTGAGGCAGGAGAATTGCTTGAACCTGGGGGGACGGAGGGTTCAGAGCGCCGAGATCGTGCCACTCCACTGCAGCCTGGGTGACAGAGCAAGACTTTGTCTCAGAAAAAAAGAAAAAAAATGTAGGCTGAGTTTGTATCTTTGATTTGTTTAAGCAATAAATCTTGCCTTGTTCCTTGTTCTGTGCTCCTAAAAGTCACTCTGGTTTTCTGCTAAAATTTATTTCCAAAGTCCAACATTCTTTTAAAGTCTACTATAATACAAACTCTCCCTTTTTCTTGAGTTTTGCACCCTCCATATCTTTTGACAAATCACTTTATCTTCCTATGGCTGATCAATCACTAGGTTTCTCTTAGGTAGATCTACGTTATTCCAATTAGGCCAAATCTGCAATAAGGCCCAAGTATGTGGCCAGCATCTATACCAGGATGATACTTTCTGAAAGAAAATTATATTTCTTTTTTTTTTTTTTGGTAAATGCTTATTTCTTTTTTATTCTTAGCTATCAAGCTCCTCGATTTACTGTGGTATTTAAGCAAGATGAAATTAACTGGAAATTTTTATTTTACTCTCCAACAAGTCTCTCTCTGAGATAATTTTTTTCCAGGCAGATGTTAATCTTACTATCTCTGTATGCTATTGGTCTGTGATTTTTGACAAATGAACGGAAAAAAAAACCCAGGAGCAAAATAGACTTTCTTATTATAATATCAGATTTCATTATGAGGCCAAAAAATATAGAAAAACTGAATTTTTTTAAAAAATTGTCAAGATTTTAAACAAGGACATATTACCTTGAGGATAAGTGATTTTGATGGAAATCTATTTTTTCCTACATCTATTTTTTTAAAATCCTGTGGATTCAGTAATTACTTTTTGAAGAAAGAAGGTAGTTTCAGATGTTACTTTTTGAAATGACTTCTGCTCCTTATATTTTCTACATAGTACTTTAATTTGAAAAAATCTTCAAAATATCAAAACTTTGGCCCATTTCATGCATATTTTCTGATTCAGAAAATCTGCCCTGTAACCATAATAAGCTGCATTGATAAAAGGACTTACAGCAAGTTTAAAAAACACTGCCATATGGTTAAGCTAACCTGGTTTTATTTGAGCTGAGGTTTCCTAAGGTAATACAATGCATGTCTGGTCATGATTCAAAGAGAATTAAGGCTTATTTCTAATTTGGGTTCAGGTCATGATGCAGAAGATAAGTAGAGGAAGGCAGACAGATGAACCATGCACTGGGAGAACATAATAAAATCTTTTAAACCTCTAGATTCTGGTAGCATAAGTTTATATCTTTCTACTTATCTAATTTGCTGTGATTTTCAAAAGTATCTGCTGTTGGGTTGAAGTTATTCAGTCCTTCCCACTTCTCCAATTATCATCAGCAATTGCCTTTACAAATACAATTTGCACCGCTAAGTAACCTATATAACCAATTAAATACACGATGACATATTTATGTGAGATATGCCCTAATTATTAATATGATTACATCTATGCCTTAAGATTATAGATTATTATTTTCTTCTTTGCAAATTTTTGTATTTCCAAACTTTAAACAAATTATCATGTACCATTTTTGTTATCAGAAAGGTATGGTGTTCTGAAACACTTTTTTTTTTTTTGAAACAGAGTCTCACTCTGTTGCCAGGCTGGAGTGCAATGGCTCAAACTTGGCTCACTGCAACTGCTGCCTCCCAGCTTCTAGTGGTTCTCCTACCTCAGCCTCCCGAGTAGCTGGTACTATAGGCACGTGCCACTATGTGTGGCTAACATTTTTGTATTTTTTTTTAGTACAGATGGGGTTTCACTGTATTAACCAGGATGGTCTCCATCTCCTGACCTCATGATCCACCCACCTTGGCCTCCCAAAGTGCTGGGATTACAGGCATGAGCCACTGTACCTGGTCTTAAAACACATGTTTTAAGAAAGAGAGAACTTAATTTGTTTCCAAATACTCATATTTTCAAATGGTATTCAAGGAAATATATGAGAAAATAATATGCAATTAATAAATCAAAAGCAGTTTATTTGGCTTATAAATTATTATGGAACCAGCTTCAATAAAGTAATCAGGTATAGATTTATACAAATTATTTTTTTCTTATCTGTGCAACAATAATCTAATATTTTATAGATAAATTTGAATAAATGTGTTTCAAGAGCAAATGATTGTCACAGAATCATCATAAAACAGAATGTTTATAGCAGAACCAATATTATCTGCATTTGTCTAAAGAAATATTATTGGTTGGAAAACAACATTCCAATATATTTTTATAGCATTTGCTATCTGTACCTAAATTGTGTTTCCCCAGGTTATCATCTCAAATGTTCTCCCAGCACTGCCTTTCAATCCTATCACATTTCCCAGGCAACTCACAAGCCCAAACACCAGGATTATAATCCAATAAGAAGAAAAGATACTATATATTCCCTTCCTATCTCTCCTTAAAATACTAACACTTCCATCCTCTCTCTTCATTCTTATATGATAACTCATTTCATCGAGCAGACAGAGCCATGAGAAGATAATTTCCTATTCTTCCCACTACCAAATGGTCTGCACTGTTATTCTCTATTTTCCTCCTCCAATAATGGACATAACTTTCCTTGCTCCTTTCTACTTACCACTTTTTCTACTGAATCCCACCAATTTTTGGATACGTAAACATCTTTCCTGTAATTACCTACTTCTTTTACATACAATCATCATTTTTCCCTCTTTGCAGGACTAGAGTAGAGAATAAAGGCCTGCTCACCTAATGCACACTGGGGAGCATCTGAAGATCAGGTAACTCCCTGAATCAATGCAGGATTTTATAGAAAATGGGTAAGAGAGGGAAATATGTGCTTGAGCTCACATAGCACTTTTCATCTTAAACTGCTGTAAAACTTGCTACTGTGATGGTTGATGTTTTTTAGTTTTTCATTCCGCCTGCTTGGGATAGTTGGCACATCAACATCCAGATAAATGTCAGAACAGCTTTTATCAAAAGCTGTTTTGACAAGCCCATGGTTTGTTGATTAGACAAGGTCCAAGGAATAGTTAGCCACAAAAGGTGGAAAGGGAAAATAAACAAAAGAAAATATGAGGCAAGGGTTACACCAAGGGAAATTGGGAACTCTCCATCATTTCTGTTTTAATCTTTTTATACTCTTCATTCCAAGAATTCATTTTTCACACTCTTTGTTGTTTTTCATGTCTCATCTCCCATTTTCTCTTACATTAATCAAGCTTTATTCCTCAACACTTCAGTGAAAACCCTCTTGCCAATGTCCTTAGTGACAGCCATCTTATCAAATCTGATATTAAACACCCAGTTCTTATCTTACCCCAAATTTCAACATCATTTGGTGGTATACAATCTCTGCCTTTTTAAGAAATTAAAATTTATCTGGCATATGATTTTAGTTAAAATTATATACATAGTACACCAAAATAAATTTTTGATTTACCAATTACCTCCTCATTGCTAAATTCAATGGTAAATTCTTAGTCCCTGTCTCTTGAAATATACTTACATTTGATAACCTGACTCAGTTGATTACCCTCTCCTTCTGGAAACAGTCTGCGTCTGTCTTCTGCAAGACCTCACTGTCACAATTTTTCTAACCATCTACTGGACTAACTTGCTATTTGATCTCTTCTCTTTTAGCATGTACTCTTTTCTTTTTAACTTTTATATATTGTGGAGCCCCTAGACTCAAATTTTCTCCTTCTTCCCCTGTCTGCTTTCCCTCACTTGCTAGATGATCTTACCTGGTACTGTGGTTTTAAATCAAAATCTATGTACTGATCACTCAAAGGTGTATCCCTAGGCCCAAATTCAATTTGAGATCCAGACTCAATACTTCCTCTTCCTTTACTCATTATTTTCACTTCTTCAGAAGGTAGGGGCTCTGACTGTCTGCTTCATAGCTCTGTTCTCAGTGTCTGAAATGGTGCCTGATATATGGTATGCATTCTATAAATTTTTGTTGAATAAATGATAGAATTAATCTTCTGTTAATTCTCCAGCACACAACCTATTATTCATTCATAATGATTTAATTGTGGAGTATTCTCTTACCTCTAGGATAGTAATTTTCAACTGTTTCCGTCTAAGAAGTCTTCTACATTCTTCTGCAAATATGGGTCAAAATGAATTGATCTTTCCTCTGCTATTCTGCAACATCCACATTATAATTATTAGATTGGAAAACTTTGTACTAATCACTGCTGTGTGTATGTGTGTGTGTGTGTCCTATTAGGATGTGAATTATTTGAGAACTGGAGTCATGTTTCATATGCCTTTTTGTTCCTATCATCTTATGTGATGCTTGACATATTGCATATACAATAACATCGTTGTTAACTCGATAAATACCATTTTCTTCATTTGCATCATCAAAACTTAAATCCGTTTTAAAACTTCTTAAAGTTGCTTTTTTTCCTGATTTATCAATATACCGATTTAGTTATCTCTCCAGATTCCACATTCAATAATTTTTATTTATTTTATAAGATGTTCACTCTATTCTCCTATTGGACAGAAGAGCCCTATTATAGCCATTTATATCACTTACTAAGAGAAGAACAATTTCTTTGTCTTTAGTTTAATCCTAATTTAAAGGCCTTTTACAGAGAAATAATCACAACAATCAAAATACAATATAAAAGTAAGTTGGAAAGTTTTAGATATTTTTGTAAATACTAATTAACTTATTTTAAAGTTCCATGGCATATTATTTTATAGCAAGTGTTATCTTCCTCTGGAAACAGAAAAAAGATACATATAAAATAAAATATAGCTTGAGTGGGAGATGGCTTAAATATTAGAACCAATAGGACATATTATATAACAAAAATGTATTTAAAATGTATAAATCTATGGGAAACTGCTCTTAACCAAAACTAAAGAAAAAAATGTATAAAATTATTTTCCATATCATTTCAGTTTTGCATGTTTATGCATAAATATCTATATAAGCATATTCACACATGCTTATGATAGAAGAGTGAGAGAAAAATTGGAAAGAACTATATCAAAATAAGATAGGTTCTCTCAGAGAGGTAATTTTTATTTTGTTTTTATTTTTTGGTCTTTTTGTATTTTCAGATTTTGTCTAATAATCATGTACATTTTCACATAAAAATATGTTTCCAAAAGCAACTGTAACATGTTCTAGAGTAGGCAAGTGGGGCCTAATTAAACTAAAAAGCTTCTGCGTAGCAAAAGAAGCTATCAGAGTAAAGAGACAATCTACAGAATGAAAGAAATTATTTACAAACTATGCATCTGATAAAGGTCTAATATCTAGAATCTATAAGGACTTAAACAACAAACAAACCTATTAAAAATGGACAAAGAACATGAACAGACACTTCTCAAATGATGACACACACGGAAAAAAGCATATAAAAATGCTCTACATCATTAGAGAAATGCAAATCAAAACTACAATGAGATACCATCATAATGACTATTATGTAAAAGGCAGAAAAGAACAGATGTGGGAGATTATGGAGAAAATAGAATGCTTATACAAGACTGGCAGGAATGTATGTTAGTTTAACCACCATGGGAAGTGGTTTGGAGTTTTCTCAAAGCACTTAAAACAATCATTCAATCCAGCAATCCCATTAGTGGGTATATACCAAAAAGAATACAAATTGTCCTATCAAAAAACACATGCATGTGTATGTTTATCACAGCACTATTCACAATAGTGAAGGCATGAAATCAACCAAGATGCCCATCAGCAGTGGACTAGATAAAGAAAATATGGTACATATACACTATTTAATACTATGCAGCCATAAGAAAGAATGAAATCATGTACTTTGCAGAAACGTGGATGGAGCTGGAGGTCATTATCCTAAGCAAATTAATATCCTAACAGAAAACCAAATACCATATGTTATCACTTCCAAGTGGGAGCTAAACTTCGCATACACATGGGCACAAAGAGAGGAACAATAGATACCATGACTTACTTAAGGGTGCAGGTTGGGAGGAGGGTGTGATGCTCTCTACCTGAGTGTCAGAATCATTTGTACACCAAATCCCAGCAATATGCAATTTACCCCCCAGAAACTTGCACATATACCTCCAAATCTACAATAAAAAGTTGAAAAAGAATATATATAAATCTAAAACAAAAGAAGCACTCCAGAGTTTGCAAATTTTAAAAGCAAATATTAAAATTAGTTGTTTTAGGTAGACTGCAGTAGGCTCATGCCTGTAATTCCAACACTTTGAGAGGCAGAGGCTGAAGGATCACTTGAGCCCAAAAATTGGAGACTGAGACCAGCCTGGCTAACACAGCAAGACCCTGTCTCTACAAAACTTAAGATTGATAAATAGCCATGCCACAATTGTGCATGCCTGTATTCCCAGCTACTCGGGAGGTTGAGGTGGAAAGATTGCTTGAGGTCTGGGAAGTTGAGGCTGCAGTGATCCGTGACTGCACTACTGCACTCTAACCTGGGCAACAGAGTGAGACTCGGTCTCAAAAAAAAAAAATTGTTGTTCTAATTTAATATTAAATTTTGCACTTTCATTCATGAATTGTTCTATTCCTCACAAAAGCAGTATAACTAACAGAATATAGTAATTGAAGGAATACTGAATTGAAAATCCACTAAATCAGAGAATTCTGATTTGGATTCTTACTTTTTCTTTCTTTTTTTTTTTATTGTATTTGGGCTCTGGGGTACATGTGCACGTCCTGCATCCTGCAGGATTGTTGCATAGATACATACATGCCATGGTGGTGGCTTGCTATCTCCATCCCCCCCCACCTGCTGTCTCCCCCTCCCCTCCCCTTCACCTCCACCACCTAGCCCTATGAGTGTTGTTCCCCTCTCTGTGCCCAAGTGTTCCAAATTATGTAACACTTAGAAGCGGCTTCATCTTTCTGGTTATTAGTTTCTTCATCTCGAAACTGAAAGGGATGTAGCAGATGGCCTAAAAATCTTGTTCTCATGAACATAAAAATTCATTATGTAAAGGCTGATATGAGAACTATTGTACCATGCCGTTTAATGCCCATGAATAGGACTAATTTCATTATTTCTGAATGCTGTTCGAAATAATCATCTCAAAGTCTCTGAAATTTAGAAAATATCTAATTCTGCAAGCTGCAGTGTTATAAACGTGGCAGAGCTCAACATCAGTCTTATGTCTTTTGTAGGAATTTCTCATTTCATAGTTCATTGTGAGAACCAACTCTTATTGGTATATTTTTCCTATATCTACATATGCTTCAATTATTGTTCTGAACCTTTTTAAGTACAAGCTACAATTTAAATATGTGTGGGAGGACATAAAATTTTGGACATTGTAAATGTAATTTCAAATGCTACTCTTAAGAGAAGAAATAAAAGAATATAAAAACGTTTCTACAAGATGGGCTGCTTTGAGTATGTAGAAGTCATACATTTCCCAAATTGTGTATTAATAAACTAAGACAGGATACAATTGATAAGTGCTCATCTTAAGAGGCAGCTGGAGGAATTGTAAGGATGCCTAAGGAAGATTTAAGCTCCTTGTCAGCTGACACCCTTGGGCAAATACAGCTTGTGGGAGAGATGTACAGTAATGAATGTGTGTGCAAGGCCAACTCTGTAAAAAGCCATTTTATTATGGGCTAAATCCAGCTATTTTTACTAAAATTGCTACTTTGACTTGTTCTTCTGAGATTTCCTGCCTGAGATTTCCTGCCTGATTTTCTCCCTCTCTGGGGATTGATCGTCTGCGAGAAACAGGGAGGCTGAGCTCCTTGAGAAAGTGAAGAAACTGAAAACAATAGAACCTAGATTCGGTCCATAAAGTAAGAGGTTGCTCAATACTTCTGGTAGAGCAGTGAAGGAAGTTGTTGCCAACCACTGCCTCCAGAAACGCATCAGCTAAACCCAGGGTGCAGCTTTAATAATAGCCTTAATAATAATAGTATTTATAAAATATATCTCTGTAAATAACGTAAAGCATTTCCCACTCACAATCGTATTGTGCCTGGGTAGGCCCAGCTGCTCTACACCACTTAGGCAGAAAGCATAATTTAGTGAGTTTCAGCTTTGAGGACCATTTATTACTGCTGTACAGTGCAGAGAACAGAGAAGCAGGAAACACACAGAGCTTTAAAACCTATTCATGACAAACTTACTTCCTTCTAGCTTGCCATTTTTCTTCCCTTCATGTGCAAAAATAAACTAAAACTCCATAGACTTTTCCTCAAATTTTGTACTAATTTTACAAGTTTGAAAGTAAGTTTTAGTAGTTTCTCAGCCATTTTCTCCTTTGCCATGTAACTTATTTTCCTGGGTATAATTATCCACTTGCCTTTTAAATGAACTTAGATCACAACTGTGCTCTATGGGCCTGTATTTTAAAAAATAAGTCAGATTTTTAATTTCAGTTTTTAACTCTGAGGATTCTCATATATGCTTTATCACATCCACTACTTTTCAAGCATGAGAGACTGAGAATCAAAGAAAAGAAATCAATCTTTAAAAATTTCTTAATTATAAGCAGTACCAATAATACAGGTATAAACCTGACCTCTGAATTCTTTTTCAGTATGCACACAAACTTAAAAAATCATCATATACAATTTTTTATATCCATCCTCTAATACTTACTAACATGCTGTAATATTTCTTTGAAATTCAGCAAAAATCTGCTTATTTTCTGATTGAAGTGTTCTTTTCCTTGCTTCTCTGCTCACCTTGGCAGTGTGGAATTCAAAACTACCCAGGATAGGAAATCAGTTCAGTGACTCATTTCCCAAATTTTCCAAAGATTCAGCAAGGCATGAATATGTTCAATGAAGAATGTTGACTAATAGATGATGAGTGCAAGACGATTAACATTTTAAAAATATTTAGCCTGTGTATACATTTTAACGCAGGAGATTCTGTCAATGAGTGATTTGGAAAAGAAATCATAACAAGTGTGGAATCCTTCCTAACAGTTTAATTTGTTTTGACCTTTCATTTCTTCACAAGGAGATGAAATTTTGGCGAACAAATGTACTAAACAAGATTTTAAAACATGCCCACTCATAAATAGCTCATACCTGTTACCTATTTTCAAATTATGTTTACTATTACCATCTACAAATATGCTGTATGTTGATATAAAATAAAAATATTATGTCTAAATAAAGGAAACATCACTTTGGAACTGGAAAAGTTTTTGAAGAGCTCATCAAATGACCTAATTTTGTGGAAATTTAAATGTGTTGCACAGAAAGTTACTCTTGTGGTAGAAATTTCAGCCTTACCACATGCCAAGCGCCTCTACGCCGCAAATGTTCTGTCGTTCATGCAACCACAGGAATGTTGGTGTGAAAATATATCGTTAAATAATGTATGATGAACTGTGCCATTCTAAGGAATTCTATAACACACTCTATTTGTTTCTGAACATTTTCCTGGATGCTTTACAGAACTCATTGCTAGAGCAAAAGTTGTCTTTCTCCTTAGACAGACCTTGACCCATGTTAAAACTCATCTAAACATGTGCATGATTTTAAAAACTCTAATACCCATTTTCTTGAATCAATCTGGATGGAAAAGAAAAGCGAACAAAATTGTTCCAATATGTTATAAACACTCTCAACTTCATGTGGAAATTCTTATTTAAAAACCCTGTAGCCATATTGTTAACTGAAAATAAAGAGGAAGCAGATGTTTCACAATTATTTCATCTTATTATATTAGAAAATATAAATAACTTATTTTTTAAACTTAATATTCAAATCATGACTCTTTGAGATTAGAAAAATATATTTTCAGAGTTTAGAAATAAGAGATTGTATTTTTTTGAAAATAATATAATATGCAACATTCAATGTGATTCTCCAAACAAAAATCCAATAATTTCTTAACTTTCATCACATTCATACCTCTTTGTCAATAATAACAGGGTTATTCACAGCAGGGCTTAAAAGAGTAACTATATTACCACTTCTTTTTTATGTCTTTTTTCTCTTTTCTGGGATTTCTGACACACAATAAAAAGACCTGGAACCAACTCAAACGTCCATCAACGATAGACTGCATAAAGAAAATGTGGCACATATATACCATGGAATAGAATTCTCATTAATAACATTTTAAGATAGAATTTTCATTAATAATATTTTATCTACATTTCTGTCAGTCTTTCTCTGTGTATATATATATATGTGTGTGTGTGTGTGTGTGTGTCTGTGTGTGTGCATACACATATATAATGCAGGTGCTATATGCAGTTATATTTATAATTGTTTAAATTATACCATATATTACACATATTACATTTATTTTTCTTTTTTTGCTTTTTTAAAATTTTTTTATTGTACTTTAGGTTTTGGGGTACAAGTGCAGATCATGCAGGATTGTTGTATAGGTACATATATGGCAAGGTGGTTTGCTGCCTTCTTCCTACCATCACCTATATCTGGTATTTCTCCCCTTGTTATCCCTCCCCAACCCCTGCTGTCCCTCCCCAGCCCCCTACAACTGACCTCAGTGTGTGATGCTCCCCTCCCTGTGTCCATGTGTTCTCATTGTTCAACACCTGCCTCTGAGTGATAACATGCAGTGTTTGGTTTTCTGTTCTTGTGTCAGTTTGCTGAGAAAGATGGTTTCCAGCTTCATCCATGACCCTACCAAGGACATGAACTCATCATTTTTTATGGCTGTGTAGTATTCCATGGTATACATGTGCCACATTTGCTTTATCCAGTCTATTGTTGATGGACATTTGGGTTGGTTCCAGGTCTTTGTATTGTAAACAGTGCCGCAATAAACATACCTGTATATGTGTCTTTATAACAGAACAATTTATAATTCTTTGGGTATATACTCAGTAATGGGATTGCTGGGTCAAATGGTATTTCTAGTTCTAGGTCCTTGAGGAATCGCCACACTGTCTTCCACAATGGTTGAACTAATTTGCACTTTCACCAACAGTGTAAAAGTGTTCCTATTTCTCCACATCCTCTCCAGCATCTGTTGTCTCCAGACTTTTTAATGATTGCCATTCTAACTGGCATGAGATGGTATCTCAATGTGGTTTTGATTTGCATTTCTCTAAGGACCAGTGATGATGAGCATTTTTTCATATGTTTGTTGGCCTCATCAATGTCTTCTTTTGTAAAGTGTCTGTTCATATCCTTTGCCCACTTTTGAATGGGCTTGTTTGTTTTTTTTCTTGTAAATCTGTTTTAGTTCTTTGTAGATTCTGGATATTAGCCTTTTGTCAGAGGAGTAAACTGCAAAAATTTTTTCCCATTCTGTTGGTTGCTAGTTCACTCTAATGATTATTTCCTTTGCTATGCGGAAGCTCTGGAATTTAATTAGATCTCATTTGTCTATTTGGTTTTTGTTGCCATTGCTTTTGGTATTTTAGCCATGAAGCCCTTGCCCATGCCTATGTCCTGAATAGTTTTGCCTAGGTTTTCTTCTCAGGTTTTTATGATGTTAGGTCTTATGTTTAGATCTTTAATCCATCTGGAGTTAATTTTAATATAAAGTGTCAGGAAGGGGTCCAGTTTCTGCTTTCTGCACATTGCTAGCCAGTTTTCCCAACACCATTTATTAAACAACGAATCCTTTCCCCATTGCTTGTTTTTCTCAGGTTTGTCAAATATCAGATGGTTGTAGATGTGTGGTGTTGCCTCTGAGGCCTCTGTTCTGTTCCATTGGTCTATATCTCTGTTTTGGTACCAGTACCATGCTGTTGTGATTACTGTAGCCTTGTAGTATAGTTTGAAGTCAGGTTGCTTGATGCCTCCTGCTTTGTTCTTTTTGCTTAGGATTGTCTAGGCTATGCAGGCTCTCTTTTGGTTCCATATGAAGTTTGAAGTGTTTTTTTCCAGTTCTGTGAAGAAGGTCATTGGTAGCCTGATGGGTATAGCATTGAATCTAAAAATTACTTTGGGCAGTATGACCATTTTCACAATGTTGACTCTTACCAACCATGAGCATGGAATGTTTTTCCATCTGTTTGTGTTCTCTCTTATTTCATTGAGCAGTGGTTTGTAGTTCTCCTTGAAGAGGTCCTTTACATCCTTTGTTAGTTGTATTCCTAGGTATTTTATTCTCTTTGTAGCAATTGTGAAAGGGAGTTCACTTTTGATTTGGCTCTCTGTCTGCTGTTGGTGTATAGAAATGCTTGTGATTTCTGCACATTGATTTTGTATCATGAGACTTTCCTGAAGTGACTTATCAGTTTCAGGAGATTTTGGGCTGAGACAATGGGGTCTTCTAAATATACAAACATGCCATCTGCAAATAGAGACAATTTGGCTTCCTCTTTTCCTAATTGAATACACTTTATTTCTTTTTCTTGCCTGATTGCTCTGGCTAGAACTTCCAATACTATATTGAATAGGAGTGGTGAGAGAGGGCATCCTTGTCTTGTGTCAGATTTCAAAGGGAATGCTTCCAGTTTTTGTCCATTCAATATGATATTGGCTGTGAGTTTGTAATAAATAGCTTTTATTATTTTGTGATATGTACCATCGATGCCTAGTTTATTGAGGGTTTTTAGCATAAAGGGCTGTTGAATTTTGTTGAAGGCCTTCTCTGCATCTATTGATATAATCATGTGGTTTTTGTCTTTGGTTCTGTTTATGTGATGGATTACATTTATAGACTTGCATATGTTAAACCAGTCTTGCATCCCTGGGATGAAGCCTACTTGATCATGATGAATAAGCTTTTTGATTTGCTGTCGCATTCTGTTTGCCAGTATTTTATTGAAGATTTTTGCGTTAATGGTTATCATCGATACTGGCCTGAAGTTTTCTTTTTTAGTTGTGTCTCTGTCCGATTTTGGTATTAGGATGATGTTGATCTCATAAAATGAGTTGGGGAGGATTCCCTCTTTTTGTATTGTTTGGAATAGTTTCAGAAGGAACGGTACCAGCTCCTTTTTGTACGTCTGGTAGAATTCGGTTGTAAACCTGTCTGGTCCTGGGCTTTTTTTAGTTGGTAGGCTATTAATTGCTGCCTCAACTTCAGCCCTTGTTATTGGTCTATTTAGGGATTCTACTTCTTCCTGGTTTAGTCTTGGGAGAGTGCAATTGTCCAGGAATTTATCCATTTCTTCCAGATTTACTGGTTTGTGTGCATAGAGTTGTTTGTAGTAATCTCTGATGGTAGTTTGTATTTCTGTGGAATCAGTGATGATGTCCCCTTTGTCATTTTTTATTGTATCTATTTGATTCTTCTCTCTTTTCTTTTTTATTAGTCTGGCTAGTGGTCTATTTCATTGATTTTTTCAAAACACCAGCTCCTGGATTTGTTGATTTTTTGAAGGTTTTTTGTGTCTCTATCTTCTGATTTTAGTTATTTCTTGTCTTCTGCTAGCTTTTGAGTTTTTTGGATCTTGCTCCTCTAACTCTTTCAATTTTGATGATAGGGTGTCAATTTTAGACCTTTTCTTACTCCTCATGTGGGCATTTATTGCTATGAATTTCCCTTTAAACACTGCTTTAAATGTATCTCAGAGATTCTGGTATGTTGTGTCTTGGTTCTCGTTGGTTTCGAAGAACATCTTTATTTCTGCCTTCATTTCATTGTTTATCCAGTCTACATTCAGGATCCAGTTGTCCATTTTCCATGAAGTTGTGCAGTTTTGAGTTAGTTTCTTAACCCTGAGTTCTAATTTTATTGCACTGTGGTCTGAGAGACTGTTATGATTTTTGTTCTTTTGCATTTGCTGAAGAGTGATTTACTTCTAATTACATGGTCAATTTTACATTAAGTGCAATGTGGTGCTGAGAAGAAGGTATATTCTGTGGATTTGGGGTTAAGAGTTCTGTAAATGTCTATTAAGTTTGCATGGTCCAGATCTGCATTCAAGTCCTAGATTTCCTTGTTGATTTTCTGTCTCATTGATCTGTCTAATGTGACAGTGGAGTGTTAAAGTCTCCCACTTATTGTGCAGGAGTCTAAGTCTCTTTGCAGGTTGTTAAGGACTTGCTTTATGTTTCTGGGTGCTCCTGTATTGAACGCATACATATTTAGAATAGTTAGCTCTTCTTGTTGTATTGATCCTTTTACCATTATGTAATACCCTTCTTTGTCTCTTTTGATTTTTGTTGGTTTTAAAGTCCATTTTATCAGAGACTAGGATTGCTACCCCTGCTTTTTTTTTTTTGCTCTTTATTTGCTTGGTAAATCTTCCTCCATCCCTGTATTTTGAGTCTTTGTGTGTCTTTGCACGTGAGATGGGTCTCCTGAATACAGCACACCGATGGTTCTTGGCTTTTTATCCAATTTGCCAGTCTGTGTCTTTTGATTGGGGCATTTAGTCCATTTACATTTAATGTTAATATTGTTATGTGTG
>CAUYLG010011131.1:0-80381 GCA_963573385.1 Cacajao melanocephalus | reverse complement strand
AAGACAGTGTGGCGATTCCTCAAGGACCTAGAAATAGAAATTCCATTTGACCCAGCAATCCCATTACTGGGTATATATCCAAAGGATTATAAATCATTCTACTATAAGGACACATGCACACAAATGTTCATTGCAGCACTGTTTACAGTAGCAAAGACCTGGAACCAATCCAAATGCCCAACGATGATAGACTAGACAGGAAAAATGTGGCACATATACACCATGGAATACTATGCAGCCATAAAAAACGATGAGTTCATGTCCTTTGTAGGGACATGGATGAACCTGTAAACCATAATTCTCAGCAAACTGATGCAAGAACAGAAAATCAAACACCGTATGTTCTCACTCATAGGTGGGTGTTGAATAATGAGAACACATGGACACAGGGATGGAAGCATCACACACGGGGGTCTGTTGGGGGGACCTAGGGGAGGGACAGTGAGGGGTGGGGAGTTAGGGAGAGATAGCATGGGAAGAAAGGCTGGATATAGGTGATGGGGAGGAAGGCAGCAAATCACACTGCCATGTGTGTACCTATGCAACAATCTTGCATGTTCTTTACATGGACCCCAAAACCTAAAATGCAATTAAGAAAAGAAAAAGAATTAGAAGTGAAAAAAAAAAGAGTTAATCAACAAAAAGTATTAGAAATCTGCCTGGCATATGGTAAGGAATCGATAAATGTTAGTCACTATTATTTTTAAAGGTCATAATTTTTTTTTTGAGACAGGGTCTTAGTCTGTTACACAGGCTGGATTGCAGTGATGCAGTGGTATGAGCATAACTCACTGCAGTCTCTATATCCAGGGTTCAGGTGATCTTCCTGCCTCAGCCCCCTAGGTAGCTGGGAGTACAGGCATGGGCCACCATGCTGGGCTAATATTATATTTTATATATATATTTTTGTAGACATGGAGCTTTTGCTATGTTGCCTAGACTACTCTAAAGCTCCTGATTTTAAGCAATCCTCTCTCCCACCTCAAGTTCTCAAAGTGTTAGGATTACAGGTATGAACTACTGCTCCTGGCTAAACATAAATTCTTAGGAGAGCTGAACTGTTATTTTTTTGTACTGAAAGCTGAAGCATATTTTGAGTAAGGTATATTTTAAATTTGTAAACAGCATTTGAGTACTTTTATTACTCCATGAATACATAGCTTATATGGTCAATTATGTAGATGAAAACATTGTTTTACCTTTGTTATTGATATGTTGCAATATTGTTCAACAATATAATGTTTTTACATTTGTATTTGCAATTTGTGTGAATGTTTATTTTTCTAGAATAATTCTTTGCAACAATCAAGACCAATCACATTAAGACAAAAAGTTTACAAAATGACAGGATCATTTCATAAGTTACAGCTCTGTTGGTAGAGTAGCTATAAAAATAACACTAGGTATGTATAATAAGCACACTGTACATACTTCAAATTTTGCCATTTAATTGTATTCTCTAGTAGCCCATTTGATTAATATGGGCAACATTAATTTAAGTTGGCAAAGCAACTGCTACATGTGTAAACAATGCCACTTCATTACCTTATTTAGCGAAATAAAAGCTAAAGCTACCCTGGAAATAGCCTGGAAGTGTCTTTTGCAATCTGGTCTTTTTTCAGCTTAATATTAGGAGCTATTTTTCACAATAAACTTGCTCCTTATCTTAGAATTATTTGTGCATAGGTATTACTTCCTCCAAATGATTGAGTGGACTCTTTGTACATAAAAAAATGCATGATTGAATACTTGAGTTTCCCCAAAGTGCACAGTTGAAACCCCATTCTCTAATGTGATAATATTAGGAGCTGGGGTCTTCCTGTGGTAACTAGAACTAGGTGAGGTCATGAGGATGAATCTCTCATGAATGGGATTAGTGTCCTTATAAGAGTCCCGAGAGAGCTAGCTTCCTTTCTCCCTCATGGGATGAGGGAGAAGACTGCTGAAGAAGACTGCAGGCAGAAGACTGCTGCTATAAAACAGAAAATAGGCTGTCACCAGTCATCAAATCTGCTGAAACCTTGTACTTCCTAGATTCTAGGACTGTGAGAAATAAATGTTTATTGTTTAAGTTACCCAGTTTATGATATTTTGCTATAGCAGCCTGAATAGACTAAGAGAGAGTACTTCCCTGATATCTAGCACTTTTTTTTGGTCAGAATTAAAGTGAGCAAAACAATACATTGCTTAGGGAATAAAAAACAAAACAGAATAAAATAGAACTATTGAAGACAGAAATTCAAAATTCTTTGAAAATAGCATTTTATTATAATCAATAGAATTATTCAAAAATAAATCTAATCTATTTTAAATTTAATAATATACCACAGTTCATTTTAACAGAACAACAGAAAGAGCATTCCACTAGGTTGAACATAAAAAGATTTCTGACTATTTTTTTAAAATGTTTGTAGTTTTGCAACAGATGTTATTAGGCAATGTGAAAGATTCTGTGTACTAATTCAGTTGCCTATAATGATTTCACTATCTCATTGTGTGCATATTTTTATATCATGAAAACAAATAATTGTGTTAGAAGATAGTCTGTGTAGTAAAACACATATTATCATCACAGGTTTAAAATGAAAGTAATTAGTAAACTGTAAACATTAAAAGAAGTAGCTGTTAAAATAATAGTTCGCTCATCCATTAAAAGATAACTTTTGTCTACATTCATAGCAAAATTCAAGATCGATTACTACAGTGCAATAATTAAAGGATTAGTTCTAAAGATTTTCAAACAGAGTGGATTTCCTAAAATGGAGTTAAATGATTATTGAGAGATGAGAAAACATAAGAGTGGATATGTACCATGCCATGGTGTAACATTCCAATTACTTTCTGTAGTCCAGAAATAGCATGCAATTTCCACACCTAGGAATATAGTAGGATGTTATTTATACAGCTTGATTCTGAATATATAGTAAACCGTTTTTTTTTTCATTTCTCGGCCTATTATTTTCTCTTCCTCTATTTCTAAGTTAAAAGTGACATTTCCCTCAGTCTGTTGTTTGGCTTGACAAACAACATCTTTCCTCCTTCTCCTGGGATAGATTTGATTGAAGGGGATGCATCAAGTAGGGAAGTAAAAGTTTGTTTCCCTATTGCTCTGGCAGTGCCTGTTGCTGACTTCTCATACTGGAGATGACAGCAGTTTCACAGAGTCTTTGCAATTTTATATGCTTGAAAAAAAGAGACATAAAATTTAAACCACTTATAGGAGCAATATGCAATCTGCATCAGAGGGAGAAGCAATTCTATTTAAGCTTAATCCCTCCTTTGAATTTGGCAAGTGTCCTACCGAAGAATATTAACATTTAAAACTTGCTACATAAGAAAGGAACTGTGTTGTTTAGAAGAATTATATATATATACACACACACACACACACACACACACACACACACACACACACACACACATATATTTTACCATTGCCTGCCAGAAAACAACACGATGATTTGGTGGTTGGATTCTCAGTTCTTAGAAACACTAACTTGACTGTTTATTTTGATATAATGCTCCTTCTATTGTTTCTTGAAAAGGAGAGATTATATTTGACACTGGAAAATGTTTGTTGTCAAGTCCATGAATTGAATACAAAATAGCAAGCCCCCTTTGTGAAAAAAGAGTGGAATAATATTCTGATAGAAAGGAATTTCTTTTCTGTTAGAAAATTTGATTTAAAGTCCTCATCTTTAGTCAACCGATCTTCAACAAGGGTGAGATGTCTCCATAATGAAAAAGAACAGTCCCTGTATTAGTCTGTTCTCACACTGCTTATAAAGACATACCTGGGTGGGACTGGGTAACCTATAAAGAAAAAGAAGTTTAATGAACTCACAGTTCCACATGCTGGGGAGGCCTCATAATCTGGTGGAAGTTGAGGAGAAGCAAAGTCACATATTACATGGTGGCAGGACAGAGACAGCCTGTACAGAGGAACTTCCCTTTATAAACCAATCAGATCTCATGAGACTTATTCACCACCCTCATGAGAACAGCAGGGGAAAGTCCCACTCTCACGATTCAATTACCTCCCTCAGGGTCCCTCCCATGACACATGGAAATTATGGGAACTACAGTTCAAGATGAGATTAGGGTGGGGAAACAGTCAAACCATATCAATCTCTTCAGCAAATGATAGTAGGGGAAACAGAACATCCACATGAAAAATAAGAAAATTGAGCCCTTATCTTACAACCTACATAAAAATTAGCTCAAAGTTGATGAAAGACTTAAGCGCAAGACCAAAAACTGTAAAACTCTGAGAAGAAAATACAGATGATAAACTGCTGAACATTAATCTTGGCTATGGTTTCATAGATATGCCACCAAAAGCACAGGCAACAAAAATAAAAATAAACAAGTAGGACCACATCAATTTAAAATTCTTCTGCATGGCAAAGGAAACAATTAGCAGAGTGAAAAGGCAACCTACATAATGGGAGAACATATTTGCAAACCACATATCTGAAAAGGAGTTAATCTCCAAAATATAAGGAGCACTTACAACTCAAGTGTAAAAGAAACAACCTAACAACCTGATTAAAACATAGGCTAAGGACTTCAGGAATTTTTCCAAAGATGATATGCAAATATCGATAGGTATGTTTTAAAATGCTCCAAGTTGCAAATCATCATGGGAATGCAACTCAACACCACCATGAGTTATCACCTCATACCTATCAAGATATCTATTATTTTTAAACAATTAAAGACAACAAGTGCTTGTGAGGATATGGAGAAATTGGAACCTTGTATAATGTTGGTAGGAAAGAAAAATATTGCAGTCAACATGGAAAAAGGGTACTCAAAAAATTAAAAATAGAATTACTATATGATACTACAAAAAATGCTAAAGTTCATAATGAAATGAAAGGGCAATTAACAATATCCACTTAGAGAAATAAAATATAGTGACAGAGGCAGCTCATTAAGCCTAAAAAACAATATCAATATATTCTTTGCATATACATTTTTCTATAGATTTAAAAGATAACTACATTTAAAAAATATTATAAATCTCTGTCCATGGATAAGCCATGTATAAAATATAAAATGTCATCTGTATAAAATATAAAGTGTCATCGTATAAAATAATAAGCATAAAGGTGGGGAAGAAAATGGAGCTATATTAACAGAAAGTTTCTGTATACTATTATAATTGAGTTGGTATTAGTTTTAACTAGATTGTATAAGTTAAGAATTTAGTTGTAACCACAGGGATACTGTTAAGAAAATAAAACTCAAAAAATAGTAACATAAATGACAAGAAAATTTAAATCTTACTCTTGTGAATGTATACTTCATTCAAATAAGTCAATAATGGAAGAATAGAGGAGCAAAAAATACTAAAGATTTTTGGAACACAAAAAGCAAAATTGCAGACATAGGTTGTAATTTATCAGTAATTATAATAAATGTAAATGAATTAAACACTACAATTAAAAACAAGAATTTGAATAATGGATTTTTAAATAAAGTTGGTTCAACTATATGCTATCTACGAAACAAACGGTTTAATTTCAAAGACACTGAAAGATTAAAAGTCAAATAATGAATAAATATATATTATGCAAACAGAAAAGAAAGACAGAAGGTGTGATTAAACTAGTATCAGTAAAACAGAAAACAAGTCTTTAATACAAAAAATGTTATTATGGACAAAGAAGAACATTTTTAATAATAAAAATGCTGCTATAGTTTAAATGTTTGTTTTCTTCTCAAATTATTATGTTGAAACCTAATTACCAACATGATGCATTAAGAACTGCACCCTTTGGGAGATAATTCATGGGGCTCAGCCATCATGAATAGAATTAGTGCCCTTAAACAGGAGGCCCCAGAGACCTGCTTTGCCTCTTCTGCTATGTAAGGACACAACTAGAAGGTACCATCTGTGAATCAGAGGGCATACCTTCGCTAAACACTGAATCTGCTGATGCCTTGATCTTGGACTTCCCAGCCTCCAGAACTATGAGAAATAAATTTCTGTTGTTTTTAAGCCACTCAGTTAAGGTATTTTCTTATCACAGCATGAATAGAGTAAGACAAGTGCCAATCCATCAAAAATGTAGAAATACTAAAAACATATATGCAGTTAACCATGGGGCAAAATGCATAAAAAAAAATTATAGATTGAAGGAAGAAAGAGAATTCAGCAATATTATTTAGGGACTAAAATACTCCATTTCACATCAATAGATCAAATGGGATAAAGATGAACAAGAAAACAGACTTGGAACAATCAGAAATAATTGGTATTTACAGAATATTCTAACCATCAATAGTGGAATATATATTTTTCTCAGGTCTACCTGACATTCTAGGGACCAGACAATACTAAAAGCTTCAATATACTTAAAATTATTGAAATAATACAAAGAATCTATTCCAGACACAATGGAATAAAATTTCAAATTAATAACATAAGAAAAATTTGGAAATTTAGGAAATTCACAAATATATGGACATAAACAACATACCCCTAAATAATCACTGGGTCAAAAATATTAAAAAGGAAATCAAAATTACTTTAAGATAAATGAATGAAAATGAAAACAACCATCAAAAGCTATGAGATGCAGCTAAAGATGTACTTGGAGGAAAATTTAAAGTTTTTAATTGTCTATATTAAAAATTAAGTGTCATCTCAAATCCGTAATCTAATCCACCTCATTAAGACAGCAGAGAAATAAAAGGAAGCTAACACCAGAGCAAGAGGGAGCATTTAGAGCAGCGTTAGCTAGAGAGGAATCGCCTGTCCCATCTGTCAGTAGGCTAAGAAACAGAGGACTAGAGTGGCATGTGACCTATAGAGATATCAGCCAGGGCAGCCAAAGGATTGCTTGCCCCACCCCTCCCCCAACCTCAGGCAATGGAGCTCCCAGCAACAAAAGTGTCTTCTTTCTCCTGCTTAAAACAAGGAGAAAAAAAAGTAAAGAGGAATTTCTCTTGCATCTTAGATAAGATACTGAGCAGAGTCCTGAGGTTTCCATTTCAGAACCTAGCTCCTGGATGACATTTATAGACACATCCTAGGCCAAAAAGGAATGTGTTACCTTGAAGGGAAAGACCCAGTCATGGCAAGATGAATCCCCTGCTAACTAAAGAGCCCTTGAGCCCTGAATAAACAGCATCAATACACAGGTAGTATACCACAGGCTTTGGGCTGTGAGATGTTCTGACCAAGGGTTGACTCAGAACATTCCCAGCTGTGGCAGCTATAGTGAAAGACTATGAGAAAAGCGGAGGGGGGACTTTGTCTTTCCCTTAGGTAAATTCAGCCACAGTAGGGTAGACACCAAGAAGGCTGTTGGGTTTCCTGAGTTCAGGCCTAGGCTCTTAGCTTTTCTGCACCTGTTCTGGACCATAGGGAAGCCCACTGCCCTAAAGGGGGAGTCATAGGTTTGGCAGTATTCACCACAAGCTGCCTCAAGAACCCTTGGGCTTTCTGTGAACATTGGCAGTGGCCTGGCGGAAAACCCTGGAACCTAGTGGCAGTGGTGATCACAGGGAGAGGCTACTCTTCCTGTGAAAAGGGGAGGGAAGAGTGAAAGTCTTTGTTGTATTGTTCAAGTCTAGCTTAGCTGGAGGAATGCAACATCAGGCATTTTTTTTTTTTTTCAGAGTCTCACTGTGTTATCAGGCTGGAGTGCAGTGGCGTGATCTCGGCTCAGGGCAACCTCCGCCTCCCAGGTTCAAGTGATTCTCCTGCTTCAGCATCCTGAGAAGCTGGGACTACAGACACACACCACCATAAAATACTTTCTGTAATTTTAGTAGAGGTGGGGTTTCACCATGTTCACCAGGCTGGTCTCCATCTCTTGACTCATGATCTGCCCACCACAACCTCCTAACGTGCTGGGATTACAGGCATGGGCTACCACACCTGGCCAACATCAGGCGAATTTCTAAGAATTTTGACTCCAATCCCTGCTCTCAAACATCATCACTGGACCCAGGGAGCCTAGGAGATCTCACTGCCATGAAGAGGACACAAACCTGGCTGGCTTCATTACTTGCTGACTGCAGAGCCCAGGGTCCTTGAATGAACATACGTGGTAGGCAGGTAGTGGTGATAGCGGGACTTAGACAAGACTCAGTACTGTATTGGCTTTAGGTCTCACCCAACACAGTCCAGAGGTGGTGGCCACAGTTTGCTTGCATCAACACAAGCCCAATTTGAGGTGCCTCAGCACAGACAGGCTATATTTGGGAGAAATTAAGAGTAAAGAACAAGAGTTTCTGCCTGGTAATCCAGAGAATTCTTCTGGACCTTATCCAAGACCAACAAGGCAGTGCCTCTACAAATCTATAAAAATCACAGCGATTTTGGGGTTTGGGCTATTCCCTTAGAACAACTCTCAGGCATTGTCAAGAAGGACAAGCACAAACAAGCCCAAACAGTGCACACTTCAATAAATACCTAATCCTTCAATACTCAGATAATGACAAACATCTTCAGGCATCAGGATCTTCCAGGAAAATATGACATGATCAAACAAAATAAATAAGATATTTATTTCTTCAATCCTGAAGAAACAGAAAAGTGATCTTTTAGACAGAGAATTCAAAATAGCTGTTTGAGGAAACTCAAAGAAATTCCATATAACACAGAAAATAAATTCTATCAGATAAATTTTAAAAAGACATTGAAATTATTAACAAGAATCAAGCCTATATTCTAGAGTTGAAAAATGCAATTGACATACTGAAGAATGAATAAGAGTCAGTAGCAGAATGGATCAAGCAGAAGCAAATATTAGTAAGACTGAAGACAGGATACTTAAAAATACAGTCAGGGGAGACAAACTTTAAAAAATGAAAAAGAATAAAATTTATAAGATCAAAAATAGCCTCAAATGGGTAAATTTAAAAGTTATTGACCTTAAAGAGAGGGTAGATAAAGGCATAGAGGTAGAAAGTTTATTCAAAGGACTAATACCAGAGAACTTCTCAAACCTAGAGAAAGATATCAACATAAAAGCACAAGTAGGTTATACAGCACCAAGCTGATTTAACCCAAAGAAGACTACCTCAAGGCATTTAATAATCAAACTTCTTATCATCAAGGATAAAGAAAGGATCCTAAAAGGAGCAAAAGAAAAGAAGCAAATAACATACATGGAAGTCCAACACTTCTGGCAGCAAACATTTCACTGGAAATCTTACAGGCCAGGAGCAAGTGGCATGACAAATTTAAAGTGGTTGAAGGTAAAAATATTTTACTCTAGAATAGTATATTAGCAATAATATCCTTCAAGAATGAAGGATAAAGACAAAAGCTGAGAGATTTCATTAACACCAGGCCTATCACACAACAAATGCTAAAGTGAGTTCTTCGATCTGAAAGAAAACGATGCCAATGAGCAAGATGAAATCACCTGAATGTATAAAACTCACTGAAACTAGTAAGCACACAGAAAATCACAGAATATTAGCAGACTGTAATTGTGGTTTGTAAACTAATCTTATCTGAGGTAGAAAGACTAAATAATGAACCAATCAAAAATAATAACTACAATATCTTTTCAAGACATGGAAAATATAACAAGACAGAGAAAGAACAAAAAGTTAAAAAGCTGGAGAAAAAAACAGTTTTTAATAACTTTTTTGTGTGTTTGCTTATGTAATCATTGTTCTCATAAGATTAAAATAATGGGTTATAAGATAGTATTTGCAAGCCTCAAGATAACTTCATATTGAAAAACATACAATGGATACACAAAAAATAAAAAGCAAGAAATTAAACCATACCACAAGAGAAAATTACCTTCACTAAAAGAAAGACAAGAAGCAAGCAAAGAAGGAAGAGAATATCACATAAAAATCACAAAAGAAATTATAAAATGACAAGAGTAGGTACTTATAGATAGTAACATTTAATGAAAATGGACTAAACCTCCCAGTCAAAAGACATGGAGTGACTCAATGAATGAAAAAGCAAGCCCCATGATCTGTTATCTACAAGAAACATACTTTACTTATAAAGATATATATATAGAGAGAGACTGAAAATAAAGGGGTAGAAAAAGGTATTCCGTGCCAATGAAAACCAAAATAGACCAGGTTTAGCTATATTTATATCAGAAAAAAAGTAGATTGGGAGACAAAAACTTGAAGAAGAGACAAAGAAGGTTGTTATATAATGGTAAAGGGGTCAATCCACAATAAATTGATTTAATTATTGTAAATATATATGTGGCCAATACAGGAATATCCAGATACATAAAGAAAATATTATTAGAGCTAAAGAGGCAGACCACAATACAATCATAGCTGAAGACTTCAACACCTCACTTTCAGCATTGGGCAGATCCTCCAGACAGAAAATCAACAAAGAAGCAGACTTTCTCTGCAGTGTAGACCAAATAGACCTAATAGGTATTTACAGAACACTTCACTTCAAGGTTACAAAAATACATATACCTCTCCTCAGCACTTAGATCCTTCTCAATGACAGACCATATGTTAGGTCACAAAACAAGTCTTACACATTCAAAACAATTAATATATATATAAACCATCTTCTCTAACCAAAATGCAATAAAACTAGAGATCAACAGCAGGAGTAATTTTGGAAACTATACGAATACATGGAAATTTTTAAATATGCTGCCAAATGACAAGTGAGTCAATGAAGAAATTCCGAAGACAATCGAAAAATTTCTTGAAACAAATGATAGTGGCAACACAACATACAAAAACCTGTGAGAGCCATTGAAAGCAGTACTAAGAAGGAAATGTACAGCTATAAGTGCCTACATCAGAAGTAATCTTCAAATAAAGAACTTAATGATGCATGTTAAAGAACTAGAAAAGCAAGAGCAAACCAAACCAAAATTAGTAGAATAAATAATAAAGATCAAAGAAGAAGTAAATGAATTTGAAAAAACAATACAAAAGATCAACAAAATGAAAGTTGTTGTTTTGTAAAGATAAACAAAATTGAAATTCATTAGCAAGATTAATCAATGAAAAAAAAAGTGAAGAGGGCCCAAATAAATAAAATCAGGGATGAAAAATGAGACATTAACTGGTACCACAGAGATTCAAAGGATCATGAGTGGCTAATATCAGAAAATGTATGCCAATAAACTGGAAAATCTATAGGAAGTAGATAAATTTCTAGACACACACAACCTACTAGCATTGAACCAGGAAAAAATCCAAACCTGAATATACTAATAACAAGTAATAACACTGACGCTATAATAAAATGTCTCCTAGTAAAGAAAATCCAGGACTCTACGGTTTCACTATTGAATTATACCAAACACTAAAAAAACTAATACCAATTTTAGCTGAAGTATTATGAAAAAAAAATAGAGGAAGAGGGAATCATGCCAAACTCGTTCTATGATGCCGGTGTTATCCTGATTAAAAAAAACAGACAAATACATACTAACAAAAAGGAAAACACAAAGGATAACTATAGGCCAATATCTCTGAGGAGTATTGATGTAGAAATCTTAAATAAAATTGTAACAAATTGAATTCTACAATGCATGAAAAAAATTATTTGATCAAGCGAGATTTAACCCAGGCATGCAAGGATGTTTTAAATATGCAACTCAGGCAACGTGATATATGATATCAACACAATGAAGGACAAAACCCATATGATCACTTCAATTGTTGCTGGAAAAACTTTTGATAAAGTCTAACATCTCTTCATGATAAAAACCCTAAAAAAACCAGTGTATAAAAGGAAAGTACCTCAACATAATAAAAGCCATATATGACAGACCCACAGCTAGTATAATACTGATTTGGGGAAAATCTGAAGGCCTTTGCTCTAAGATTTGGAAGATGACAAGGATGACCACTTTCATCACTGTTATTCAACATACTAATGGAAGTCCTAGCTAGAATAATCAGACAAAAGAAAGAAAGAAATGGCATCTAAATTCAAAAGGAAGAAGTCAAATTATCCTTGTTTGCAGATAATATAATCTTATATTTGGAAAACCCTAAAGATTGCACCAAAAAACTAACAGAATTGATCAACCAATTAAGTGAAGTGGCAAGTTAGAAGACCAACATACAAAAATCAGTAGCATTTCTATGTTCTAACTGTGAACAATCTGAAAAATAAATTAAAAGTAATCCCATTTAAAATAACCACAAATAAAAATAAATTTCTAAGAATTAAGGAAGTGAAAGATCTCTACAATGAAAACTATAAAACACTGACTAAGGGAATTGAAGAGGACACAAAACATTGGAAAGATATTCCATGTTCATGAATTGGAAGAATCAACATTGTTAAAATGTTCATACTATCCAAAGCAATCTACAGATTCAATGTAATCTCTATGAAAATGCCAATAACAGTCTTCGCAGAAATACAAAAACTAATCCTAAAAATTGTACAGAACTACAAAAGACCCAAAAACATTAAAGCTGCCCTGAACAAAAGGAACAAAGTTGAAGTAATCACTTTTCCTAACTTCAAATTATATTACAAAGTTATAGTAACCACATCTTGGTATTAGCATAAAAACAGACACATAGATCAATTGAATAAAATACAGAACTCAAAAGCAAATCCATACACCTAGAGTGAACTCATTTTTGCCAAAGTTGTCAATAACATACGTTGAAGAAATGACAGTCTCATCAATAAATGGTGCTGGGAAAACTGCATAACCACAGAAGAATAAAACTAGACGTATCTCTTGACATATACAAAAATCAAATAAAAATGGATTAAAGACTTCAGTCTCAGACCTCAAACCATGAAACTACCACTAGGAGTCATTGGAGAAACTTTTCAGGACATTGGTCTGGGAAAAAATTTCTTAAGCAATATCCTGCAAGCACAGGCAACCAAAGCAAAAATGGACAAATGGAATTGCATCAAATTAAAAAGCTTCTGCACATCAAGGGAAACAAGTGAAGAAACAACTCACAGAATGGGAGAATTGCAAATTATTCATCTGACATTGGATTAATAATCAGAATATATAAGGAGCTCAAAAGACTTTATAGGAATAAAATCTAATAATCCAATGAAAAAATGGGCAAATAATTTGAACACATTTATCAAAAGGAGACATACAAATTGCAAGTGGGCATGTAAGTAGCACTCAAAATTATTGATCATCAAATAAATACAAATCAAAATGACAGTGAGATATCATCTTGCTCCAGTTAAAATGGCTCTTATCAAAAAGACAGGCAATAACAAATGCTGGAGAGGATGTGAAGAAAAGAAATCCTCATACTGTTAGTAGGAATATAAATTAATACAACCACTATGATGAACAGTTTGGAGGTTTCTCAAAAATCTAAAAATAGAGCTGCCATATGATCCAGCAATCCCACTTGGTATATACCCAAAAGAAAGAAAATCAGTATATGAAAGAGATACTGGTACATATTAAAGATATATGTTAGAGGAGGTAGGGATGGTTTTGGGTACAAAAATATAGATAAAACAGTGAATAATGTTTAGTATTTGACAGCACAATGCTTTGTAATTGGTAGCACAACAAGTACTAAATGCTTAGTATTTTATAGCACCATAGTCAAAATAATTTATTCGTACATTTAAAATGACTAAAATATTATAGTTGGATTATTTGTAACACAAAGGATAAAGAAGAGTTTGACTCAATTACTTCTGCCACTGCAATCAATACACAATGAATAAACACAGTCTAGTTTAGGCTTACTAGAAGGAAGAGTAGAGTTATATGGAGCAAGGACATCTTAGGTATGCCTAGCCTAAGAATGATCTGTAGCTGATCTTCAGCCAACAAATATGTATAGGTAGTAAATAAATGCTGGTTATAAACAACTGATACTATGTGATTTATTTTACATGGCAAATCAATTCACCTCTATTCTGTCTTTTCTATCAGCTCTCCTTAAAGTTTAAAATTTTACTGAAATATTTGATCTCAACAAACTTGCCACTATTCTACAAAATACTAATTATAGTACTATATCATTGAAACAGTCTTGAAAAGAGAAATAATGAAATACAATTCATAGATTCAATTAGATCTAAATAACTTCTTGACACATCACAAATTTTAGCGTACAATGAAAAATAAATTTTGGGAAATCAGAAATTTTTTTAAAATTATCACTGATTCCATTTCATTACTCATTCTGAAATATGTTTCCTTCTAAATATTCTTGCTAACTCTTTTGTCTTTCCAAATTCATACATCTTCTCTGCCATGGATATAAACTTTATAAAAAAGGGTAATATCAAATTAGACTTTAAATTGTCTTAAACATTATAGACATAGTCTTTATTTCTGTTTCTTTATATGGATTGGGTTTAGTTTAAAATTCTTTTTTCACTTTTCTTTTTTTTTCTTTTTGAGATGAAGTTTCACTCTTGTTGCCCAGGCTACAGTGCAATGGTGCGACCTCTACTTACTGTGACCTCCATCTCCCGTGTTCAAGTGATTCTCCTGCCTCAGCCTCTGGAATAGCTAGGATTCTAGGCACCCACTACCACGCCTGGCTAATTTTTAAATTTAACTTTTTATTTTTATTTTTAGTAGAGATGGGATTTTACCATATTGGCTAGGCTGGTCTTGAACTCCTGACCTCAGGTGATCCATCCATCTCAGCCTTCCAAAGTGTTGGAATTATGGGCATGAGCCACTGCGTCCAGCAGTAGAACATTTTGATTCATCTAAAACTAACTGCATATGTAAGTCTAGTTGAATAAATGCAATTTCTATTTTAAAATTTATATAATTAGTTATAATTATGTCATTAATTGGTTCATCAAATGAGGTTTTATTTCATATAATTTTGCTTAATCAATTTTCTTATTTTTTATCTTGAATAAATCATTTAAATCTCTGAATTAATATTTTTATAAAATATAAAATATTATGAGTGATAAAGAGTTCCTTTCAGAAGTATCTGCTTCTAACCCTCTAAGATTTGTAGCTAATGCTGATTTCAGGTCTTTTTCTTTTAAGGTATACATTTTTTATCTCATTACAGAAACCACAGAAATATCAGTGTTTCGTATGGAGTTGGAAATAGTTTTTGGCACATGTTATTATCCAAGCAATATCCATGCACAAATGCACATGACCAGATTAAACTTGTAAAACCTTAAAAATAAAAACCATAAAATACAGTTCTCTAATAGGAATCTCTGACAGTTTTGAGGCTCTGAAGTGAATTTAAGTTTATGTAATCTCATATTAAAGCAAAAGGAAATCAGGTAGAAAAATACTTTATTCAAGACTTAGATTTCTGAGGTTAATTTAATGTCTCACGTTCAGTAACCTCAGGTGCCACAGCAACAAAATAGTCCTTATCATTGAGAAAAATTATCATGCACCTCTCAGAGACACTGCTGATTTAAACAGACAATGGTTAAAGTGGAGGAAGGTGGTCTCCTCTCAATCTAAGGTCCCTAGATTCTTGATAGCCAACATTTACCCTATCCTTTGCATTCAAGAACATATTTTATAAACTTAGTTTGATGTTTTACATGAGAGGGATGACATGCCTTTGGGAATCATTTTTTAAATTGATTAGTTACTCTGTGCCAAACTGATCCAAGAGCACACCACAGATGTTTTGTTACCTGTTTACTTCTAAATTTCAGCTTGGAAAACAATTAGGCAAGAAATATAAAAGAAGAAATCATTTTAAGTGATTATGATTTCAAAATTTTTTTCTCTTATTCACATAGTCAACTTAATATTTTTTGAAGAAATCCATTACGTTCAGCAAAATAATGACCCCAAAAGATGCCCATGCCATAATCCACAGTATTTGTGATACATTAGCTTACATAGCAAAAGGCACTTTGTAAATATAAGTTAAAGATATTAAAATGGTAATATTATCTTAAATATCCAAGTTGGCTTGCTGTAATCCCAAAAGTCTTTTTAATAGGAAGGCAAAAGTTGTGATAAAGGAAGCAGAAGTCAAAATGATGCAGTCAGAAGCCAAGGAAAGAGGGCAGCCTCCAAAACCTGCTGAAAGCCAGGTAACAGGTTCTCCCTAAAAACTCCAGAAAGAATGCATCCCTGCCATATCTTTATTTTAGCCAAGTCAGATTGATTTTCTTAAGTACATAGAAAGTTATATCATCTTGTATGTGAACACTCGACTCCATAATAGCTCACCTGAAAGTAGCAGCTTTTATTTAAGTTATTGAACTGCTCTTACAATCTAGATGACAGAATCAACAATCTTTCCTTGAATAATAAAAAATAGGGAAAGCAAGTCCTCTTCCAGTGTGCCAGACCACTATAGATTTAGTAGATCATCAGGTCTCCCTCCAATAAATGTTTATAAAAGTAGTTAAACAACCTCTTGTTTTCTTACAACTCAGTCATCCCTGATCATTGTGTCACGAGAAACATAGGTTTCAATCATTTATCCACTTAAGGTTATTGCTGGGTTTCTGATGCAGAACTATGAAATAATAAATTTGTGTTTGTTTAAGTCACTAAGTTTGTGTTAATTTGTAACCAAGGCAATGAGAAAATAATAAATTCATAATCTCACTAGTTTTTTTTTTCTTTTTTCGCCTCCTGTAATACTATAATCATTAAGAGAGAATACATCCGAGGAGGCTTAACAAAAAAAAATCATAGCCCCTGATGGACCAAGGATAAATTAATTACCATATATTTTCCAGAATGTATACAGACAATACGTTAAATGTTCCTTAAATTTAGCTTTTCAGCGGTGATGCTTTTATTGCATTCAAACATAAGCAAAACAAAACTACTTTAGTGTGTGCTTAGTAATAGAATCTGTGCATTCTTTTTGGTTTGCTCCTAAAATAGAAATCATCTTTCAACCATTTTTATTATAATAAATGACAATGCTGGCAGAGAAGTGTTTATTTTAAAATCTTTGCAATATGTCTATTTTAACACTCTATCATCTAAAACCCATTATCAGTTTTTAAACATCAGTTCAGAGAGCAAGAGAATGAAGATGCAAGAGTATATGTGCATCCACGTGTGTGTAGGTGTGCGTGTACACACACACACACACACACACACACACAGGGAAGGGTTTTTTTTAGCAACCAGATGTAAATTAGGCATGAGAAGATGCTCAAGGATAAACATGTTTTCCTCACCAAATCTGAAAACACATTTTCAGAACACCTCAAACGCCTCATTGTTAAAACTGGCAGAGATTGAAAACAATATTATTATAGCAGGAAAGGAGACAATCATGGTGTATGATGTATACAAATTGTTTAGCTGAATGTTCTGTAATATATTTGACCTCTGCTACCTCCATTATTTTGTTACCAAAAAATAAAAATAAAAAATAAAAAAACTAAGAATGAGTAGTCCATTGACTAAAAACGTGAATTTAATTATCTAAGTTTGTCAGTGGAAGCAAGAGACACAGAATTTCAGGATATGTTTTGTTCTACTTAAATGTAACACATTATCTAATTTCTGGGTGAATTATAAATAATTCATCTTGTAATGCCCCCTATTTTTCTCCTACCATTCCTAATTTTCCTGTAGTGTTTTATTCCTCCTTTCCTTTGCCACCCACCTTGGCTTAATTTTCCAAAATTAAAACCCAGATACAGGTTTGATCAGTGATTACAGTTGTAAGCAATATTGTTTTTGTTTAAATTGCTTAAGTTTTGGCCCCTAGTTCACAAGTAGACTGTAGATGGCCAGAGAAGAACACTTTCCGTTTCAAAACTGAGCAGAATGAGAAAGCATTTAACTGAACATCAATTAATCCATTCACTTAAATATTTATTCAGTATCAAATGTATGACAGACACTAGGCTGGAGAAACAGCAGTGACAAAACAAAGTTTGTCCACATGGAACTGAAATCCATTGTTCAGAATATTAAAAATGCTGTCCAGATAGGTCATCTGATAATAATAGTTTTTATTTAAATCATTGCACTGCTCTTAAAACCTGTATGACAGAATCCATAATCCTTCCCTGACTAGTCAAAAATAGGAAATACAAATCTTCTTCCAGAGTGCTATGCAATAGACTTGGAATATTCTCAAGTTTCCCTCTGGTAAGGGTTTCTGAAAGAAGATAAACAACCTCTTCTTTCTTTACAAATCAGCCTTACCTGATTATTGATAAGAGAACCATGGCTTTTGATAATCTATCCACTTAAGGTTAGACCTGTCTTCTCTAAACTTTCCTTCAAAAAAAGTAGAATGGAGTTATTCGACCAGGTTCACCAGGTGCCACACAATTACACAGATTCAGCTTCAATTCACTTGCAAGAGGCAGTAAAGCTTATTTTTGCAAATTTTTGGTTTACATAGAAAACCAAGAACTACCAGCAGACTTTTGATTATATAATTAATCTAGCACATGTTAACTATCAGCTGGTAATTCTTAACATAATTCTTCAAAATCTGGAACTACATCACTGTCCTTCAAAACTTTAAGAACTTTTTAAATGACAATGTACTTTCTCTTGATTAGATGCTTATAAATTTTTTCATTTATTTTTCCTTTTCTGTTTCTATTCCACTTCAACTGACATGTTCTTTCCTTTGTGAGTGTAAGACATTTTCATAAATTTTTAAAACGTAGATACCTATTTCTTGCCTTATATATGGTTTTAGCTCCTAGTGTTGCCAGCATTGCTTGGCCGTTGTTGGTTTGTAGATGCGTTGCTGCAATCTCTGCCTCTGTCATTGCATGGCATTCTCTAGTGTATCTCTGTTTCTTCTTCTTTTATCAGTCATAAAAAATATTTAAGGCTCACATTCCTCTTAGTTACATCTGCAATGACCGATTAAATTTTCAAATAAGGTCACATTCTGAGATCCTGGGAAAAACAGGAACTTGGAGGCAACACAACTCAACCCATACTCTCTCCACCTACTCTCTACTAGAAGGTATGGTCTTCCACGTGTAGAAAGTGTTTTCCCAGTTATGAATTAATTTGGCCACTTAAATCTTCAGGCCAATAGACATGCTAATGATCATTGTTCACCCAAGATAGCAGTATTATTTTTTAAATTTCAATTGGTTTTGGGGGAACAAATAGTGAGTATTTTATTATATAAATAAGTTCTTTAGTGGTAATAGCTGTATAAAAAAGGAAAATAATAACATGGAAGGATTAAAAAAAAAAAGACTGGAATAGGCTGGGCACCATGGCTCAGGCCTGTAATCCTAGCATTTTCCAAGGCTGACGTGAGTGGATCACAAGGTAAAGAGATCAAAACCATCCTGGCCAACATGGTAAACCCCTGTCTCTACTAAAAATACAAAAATTAGCTGGGTGTGGTGGCAGGGGCCCATAGTTCCAGCTACTCAGGAAGGTGAGGCAGAAGAATCACTTGAACATAGGAGGCAGAGGTTGGAGTGAGCCGAGAGCGCGCCACTGCACTCCAACCTGGGTGACAGAGCCTGTAATCCCAGCTACTTGGGAGGCCGAGGCACAAGAATCTTTTGAACCTGGGAGGCAGAGGTTGCAGTAAGTCAAGATCATACCACTGCCCTCCAGCCTGGGTGATAGAGTAAGACCATGTCTCAAAAAAAAATAATAAAAATAAAATAAATATATGAATAAATAATTTTTTAGAGATCAAGACTGAGCTCTTAAAAATATAAAGCATAGTAGCAAAATTTAAAAAAATGAAAGATTAGAAGATAAACCTTATATATTCCTGAAAATAAAATAAAAAACGTGAAAGATTAAAACTATTGTATAGATTATTTGGACATTAAATTTCATCTATGGTTTCACCAGGGTGGAACTATATCAAAAACAACTTGTCAGGTCCAAATCAAATCAGTTATTGATATCAAACTTTACAACTGTGGCTATCTTAATCAAAAGAGGGAAATGACAATTTTAAAAGAGCAAGGAGTTAAACCTTTATAACTGATAAAAATCATGTATTTATCCTGTCAATATACTACATATTGGAGTGGAAACTTTTCTGAATGAGGACAACAAGATCATGTCTGCCTCTCCCCTATCATGATGATTAACATTCAGTTTTCTCCTGTTGGGTTGTTGATCTCAAGTTATTTTAAACATCCTGTGATTTATTACTAAATGCCCACTAAATGTGTTTGACATGTGCATGCCTATTTTATTTTTCTGCTTTTCTTAGCCTCACACGAACACGTACATCATAGTGTTATCATTAAATTAGTTCTGAGTTATTCATGTTGGAAAGTGTTTTCCAGTGTAACTATTCACCCCCGGGTTCTGCCAGTTCTGTCTTGTTTTAGGTCTGTTGTGCTGCTGCCGGCTGCTCAGTGAGACATCAAAATGACTGAATGGGCAGGAAAAATTGATAAATAATACAGAGTGAGACCCACTTTGAAGTCCTGCAGTGTCACCAGAAATAATATAGTGAAACCAAAACAATGAGAAATGGGGGCGGGGCATGGACTGCCACCAGAAATGGTCCCCAGGGGATTAAAAAAAACAAAACAAAACAAAAAAAAACAGTTTCCAGGAAAAGTAGTAGAGTGGGAGAGAAGAATAAAAGCAATAAGGAGTATATAGAGAATTTAGTTTTTAATAGTCTAGAATCTATCGATGAATTAGACTCAGAAACTTGCACTGCTGTTTCAACACATCTACCTGTAAATTGAGACAAGATAGGGTTGATAGGTGCTCATTATGTGGACTTTTATTCTGAACATTGTCCCCTCTGTTTCATCATCTGTTTCATTTTTGAAAAGTACACTTGACTACTGAAGAAAGGGTCAGAAAAAGCATAGGGTGTAATGATGAAATCTATTTAGTTATATGTGAATCCACTTGCTGTGAATTCTCCAAAGTAGAAGTGAAAAAACGTGATCTACCCATAAGAAAACATCAAAAGTATCAGGTGTAAGTGTGTCAGGCAACATACCCAGGAAGAAATAAACCTCATTAAGGCAGCATCTCTAAGGAGGTGGCTTATTGGGTTTTTCCACTCTGTGCTTCCAGAATCAATGTTAGACTTAAAGACCTAAAGCATAAATTTCAGATATCAGGCACCTTTAACAGAGTCTGTAGGAATCCTTCAGGGAGACCTTATCAGGACAATAAAATCATTTCTGAAGAAACCTAAACCCATGCTCTAAAAGGGAACAAATGTGTGTTTTTGTGTATGATTGTGAAGTTTCTAATAACTTTTTGCAAAGAGATTATGACCACCTTTAGCCAGTATGCCTAAGGTAGCTGTCCAGGCCTATCTAGGATCCTCTCTAATGTCTTGTCAAGTTCTTGGTGCCATATCTTCTCTGGAAGAGACTGCAGGTCTGGGTATCTAGCAGTTACCTTCTCTTATGAATTTTCTCAAATCGCTGGCTTTGTCACTGAATTTTGGAAGATATACATCTCAGTTCACAAATTTGGGTGCACATAATATGTAACTTTATTTTTCTTTATTCAACTTGATAAAATTGTTAATTTTCCAATATTTATTTAGACACTAAGGTATTGGTGGACATGAGGTGGAATGCGGATGCACTAGAGTCTGGTCTTCCCGCAATTTGTCCATGTAGGTATCTGCTGGAACACCCCTCATTTATCTTGGCAAAACAGTTTCAAGCCTAATGGCCTTCATATTTAATTCTGTGCCATGCACAGGCACACAAAAAATCATTTTGCCCTTTCTGGGTCATGATGAGCAGAGGGATTCCTCTGAAAGTACTTTTACCATAGGTCCAACCACATCACAGAACTGCTTCTATTCTCAAGTATTTCTGTCTCTCTGTGGCATAAATAATTTTAGCTGTCAGACTCAGATGCCTAGTTGGGATTTTTGCTGTCTCCCTGTTCTCTGGTCTAGAGAAAGGCATGGGCCCCCTCTTCCACTGACCCAGTTACTACACTGATTACTTTTCCTTTGTCATATTCTTCTCAAATCCCTTGGAATTTATTTTTTTCCCCTGGTAAAGTTGTGGGCTCCTCAAATACTCTATGTTTATGGCTCATAACTTCTATCCCAAATTCTGTGTATACTCAGAATCTTACCATATCCACTAAGGCAACGGTCTCTTAGATAGCTTTTGGCTCAAGATAACTTCAGTGTAGTAGAATAGATAATAAAGGGAAACGGATACTGTGCCTCGGTGCTGGGGAGACAAAGGCCATGGACATGGACCATATTTGCTGGGGTAGCACAGGACTCAGTGAGAGCCAAGTGCCTTTAATCACATTCTTTCACTGTGGCCATGGTAAACACTGCCTCCATTTCCCGATCCTCTGAATTTTCTACTGCTCCAGTTCACTGATGTCCCTGCTTCAATGTCTGGGTTTTCTCTGTGTTCTTTCTGAGGGTCCGTGGAAGCCCTACAAGGAAGAATAATCCTTTCATACTGGAAATAAAACTTGTAGGCACCTGAATTCACATCTTTCTTAGGCAATAGAGAACTGAGCTCATTCTTAAGCTTTTTTCAATTCTGGAGTAAAGGGAAAAAATCTCTGTATTTTTCTGTTTCAATTTTTGCCTATTCTCAAACTTCTTTCTTGTCATGAAAGCCAGAATATTCAATTTCAAAGAAATTTTAAATATCTTCTTTTCAAGGAGAGAAAAAAAATATTTATTTTTGTTTCTCACCAGAATGTAACTTTGTTACAGTCAGGGACCATAGGGATCTGCCTTGTTTCTTGTTCATAGTTATCCAGCATTATGCCTGAAATGGAGCAGGTATTCCTCAATGAGTATTTTTTGAATGAATGAATGGATGCTTGAATATTTTGTTCATGATTAAATATCCAGCTATCTTTCAAACATGTCATTTTTATCTACTTATGTAATCAAGACATATTTCTAAGATATCAAGGTATATTTCTAAGGGTAGAGCAAGATGGCTGAACTATACCAATCATCCTACTGGCAGAAACAACAAATTTTAACAAATAACTACATACAAAAAAAAAAAGCCTCAATGCAAGTACCAAAAACCAGGTGAGCAATCACAGTACCTGGTTTTAACTTCATCTCACTGAAAGAAGTACGAAAGATGCTAAGAGAGACCGTTTGAACCATGGATGTCACCCCTCCCACATTGTCCTACAGAAGCAGCACTGTGCCAAGAGAGAATCTGTGCACTTGGGGGATAAAGAGTTCAGTGACTGGAATATTTTACATGAACCTCAGTGCCTCCCGTCAGCAGAGAACAAAGCCATGCTGGGACCAGTCAGCACACTCACACAGAGGGAGCACTTGGACTACACCTAGCCAAAAGGGAATAGCCCATTCCAGTGGTAAGAACTTGAGTTTCTCTGCAGGCTTCACCATGGCAGGCCAAATATTCTGGGGTCACAGATAAAACTGAAAGGCAGTCTAGGACAAAAGTACTACAAATCCTAGGTAAGTCTTAGTCCTGGGCTATGCTTAGCACCAGTGGACTTTGGGGGCACATGACCTAAGGATACACCAGAATGGGCAGCCAAAGGAGTGCCTGAACCACATTTTCCCCAACCCCAGGCAGTGTATTGAAAGTAAATCCTTCCTATTGCTTGAATAGAGGAGAACAATGAGTAAAGAGGACTTTGTCTTACATCTTGGATACCAGCAAAGCAACAATAGGATAGGGTACCAGGTAGAGCTGTGAGGCCCCTATTCCAGGCCCTCGCTCATGGATGACATTTAAAGATACTCCCTGGGCCAGAAGATAGCCAATTTCCTTGAAGGGAAGGACCCAGTTTTGGCAGGATTAATCAACGGCTGCCTAAAGAACCCACGGGACCTGAATAAACGACAGTGATACCTCGGTAGTATGCCATGAGCCTTGGGCTCTGGGATGTGCTGTTTTCAGGTGTGACTCAGCACATTCTAAACTGTGGTGGCTACAGTAAAAAAGTCTTTCTCTTTAAAAAGCAGAGGGAAAAGTAGAGCAGAATTTGTCTTGCACCTCAGTTACTAGCTTGGCCACAGTGGGAAAGAGCACCAAGTAGGCTCTTGAAGTCCCCTAGTCCAGGCCCAGCTTTTGGTTAGCATTTCTGGACCAGCCCTGGGCTGGTGTGGTGACCAATGCTCTGAAGCATTAGTCCCAGGCCTGATTGTATTCACCACAAATTAATTGAAGAGCCCTTGGACTTTAAATGAACAATGTCAGTGGTCTAGCAGAAACCGTCATGGGCCAGTGGTGATGGTGACCACAGGGAGAGACTCTTTTGCCTATGGAAAGGGGAGGAAAGAGCAGGAAAGACTTTATTTGTGATTTGAGTGCCAGCTTAGCAGCCATTGAATAGAACATCAGGTAAATTTCTAAGGTCTTTGAATCTAATCCTTGGCTTCCAGACAATACCTCTGAACCCACCTGAGACCTGGGGGAGCTCACTGACCTGAAAGAAGGGAAACAAATCTGGCTTCACCATCTTCTGATCATAGAGTCCTAGGGCCTTGAGTTATCATAGGTGGCAGCCAAGTAGTGGTTACAGTGGGCCTTGGGCAAGACCAGTTCTGTGCTGGCTTCAGGTCTAACTCAGTAAAGAGCCAGAGGTAGTGGCCATAAGGATATTTGTGTTTCTCAACCCCAAGTTCCAGGAATCTCAGCACAGAGAGAGAACTTCTATTTGTAGGAGAGAAAGTAAAGGAAAAGAACAGAATCTCTACCTAGTAATCCACATAATTCTGGATCTTATCCAAGACCACCAAGATGGTACCTCTGTGAGTCTGCAAGAACCACAGCATTATTAGACTTGGAGCCCAAGAGTTTTCCAATATCTGGAAAGTTTTCCCAAGGATAGGCACAAACAATCCCAGAGTGTGAAGACTATAATAAATATCAAACTTGTCAATGTGCAGACACTGACAAACATCTGCAGGCATCAAGACATCTAAGAAAACATGAAATCATCAAATGAATTAAATAAGTCCCCAGTGATGAGTCCTGTAGAAACAGTTATGTGACCTTTCAGACAGAGAATTCAAACTAGCTGCATTGAGGAAACTCAAAGAAATCCAAGTCAACACAGAGAAGGAATTCAGAATTCCCTCAGATACATTTAACAAAGACATTGAAATCATTTAAAAAATCAAGTAGAAATTCTAAAGTTGAACTCTGCAACTGACATACCTAAGAATACATCAGTCTCTTAATAGCAGAATTGATCAAGCAGAAGAAAGAATTTGTGAGCTTGAAGACATGCTATTTAAAAATACACATTCAGAAGAGACAACAGGCAAAATAATAAAACAATAAAGCATGCCTTCAAGATTCAGAAAATAGTCCCAAAAAGAAAAATCTGAGTTGTTGGCCTCAAAGAGGAGGTAGAGAAAGACATAGGGGTGGAAAATCTATCAAAAGGGATAGTATCTGAGAACTTCCCCAAGCTAAAACACGTATTAATATTCAAGTATGGAAAGGTTATGGAACACCAGGCAGATTTAACCCAAAGAGTACTATCTCAAGGCATTTAATAAACAAACTTCCAATTGTCGAGGATAAAGAAAGAATACTGAGCACCAAGAGAAGAGAAACAAGCAACAATGGAGTTCCAATACATCTTGCAGCAGACTTTTCAGTGGAAATATCACAGGCTAGGAGAGGGTTGCATGACATATTTAAAGTGATAAAGGAAAAAACTTTTATCCTAGAATGGTATATCTGGTGAAAATAATCTTCAAGCGCCCAGGCGCGGTAGCTCACGCCTGTAATCCCAGCACTTTGGGAGTCCGAGGCGGGTGGATCACAAGGTCAAGAGATCGAGACCATCCTGGCCAACATGGTGAAACCCCGTCTCTACTAAAAGTACAAAAAATTAGCCAGGCGTGGTGATGCGTGCCTGCTAGTCCCAGCTACTCAGGAGGCTGAGGCAGGAGAATTGCTTGAAACCGGAAAACGGAAGTTGCAGTGAGCTGGGATCGCTCCACTGCACTCCAGCCTGGCGATAGAGCCAGACTCTGTCTCAAAAAAATAGAAAAAAAGTAAAATAAAAAAAAAAATCTTCAAGCATGAGGGATAAAGACCTTCCTATACACACAGAAACAGAGGGATTTCTTCAATACCAGACCTATCCTGCACAAATGTTCAAGGGTGCTCCGCAATCGTAAGGGAAAGAATGTTAATGAGCAACAGGAAGTCAGCTGAAGGTACAAAATTCACTGGTAATAACACACAGAAAAACACAAGATATTGTAACATTACGCTGTGTAAACTGCTTTTATCTTATGTGGAAACATTAAATGATAAACAAATCAAATACAATAAATAAAAAAAACATTTAAAGACATAGTACAATAAGACAGAAAAATAGCAAAAGGTTTAAATCGTGTGGGACAAGTCACAGTGTAGAAATTTTATAGTTTTTGCATGATTGTGTATGCAACTGGTGTTACGTTGTCATCAGTTTAACATAATTGGTTACAAGATAGTATTTTCAAGCATCAAGGAAACCACAAGTTGAAAAACATACAACAAATACACAAAAAATAAAAAGCAAGAGATTAAATTTATACTGCTGGAGAAAATTACCTTCAATAAATGGAAGCCAGGAAAGAAAAAAAGAAACAAAACAAAACCACAAAGCAATCAGAAAACATAAACAAAATGGCAGAAGTCCTCTCTTATCAATAATAACATAGAATAAAAATGGGCTAAACTCTCCAATCAAAGGACACAGAGATGCTGAATGAATATAGAAGAAAAACCCAGTGATCTATTGCCTAAAAGAAACACACTACATCTATGCAGATATACATAGACTGAAAATAAAGGGAAGGAAAGAAAATGTCATGCCATTGGAAACCAAAAAGAGCAGGAGTAGCTATACATATATTAGACAAAAACAATTTTAAAGAAAAAAAAGTAACAACAGACAAAGAGGGTCATTATATAATGATAAAGGGATCAATTAAAAAAGAAGATATAATGTTTATAAATTTGTATGTACCAAACACCAGTGCAATCACATATATAAAGCAAATATTATTAAAGAAACACATAACTTCAATTTAATCATAAGTGGAAACTCCAAACACTAATTTTAGCATTAGACAAATTTCTGAGACAAAATAAACAGAAAATAAACAAAAATAAAATCATACTTCATCTGTACTGTAGACTAAATGGGTATAATAGATATTTATGGAAGATTTTATCCAAAGGCTGCAGAAGACATATTCTTCTTAGTACATGATTTATTCTCAAAGAGGACAGTATGTTAAGTCACAAATTGTAAACATTTTAATACATTCAAAACAACTGAAATAACATCAAGTATCCTCCCTGACCACAAGGATATAAAACTAGAAATCAATAACAGGATAAATTTTGGAAACTATACAAACACATGGATATTAAACAATATGCTCCAGAATGACCCAGTGGGTCAATGAAAAAAAATAAGAAGAAAATTGAAAAATTTCTTGAAAAAAATGATAATGGAAACACAACTTACCAAACCTATGGATACAGTCAAAGCAGTTCTAAAAGCAAAATTTGTAGCTGTAAATACCTACCAAAAAAAAAATCAAGTATATAATATAATAATGAATCAAATCCCAAATTAATAGGATTAAAAAATAATAATAAAGATCAGGGCAGAAATAAATGAATTTGAAATAAAGAAAACAATACAAAAGATGGATAAAATAAAAGGGTTTTTTTTTGTAAAAGATAAATAAAAATGACAATCCTTTAGCCTGACTAATGAACAAAAGGGAATAATCCAAGTAAATAAAATCAGAGATGAAAAAGGAGAAATTACAACTGATGCAGCAGAAATACATAGGATCATTAGTGGTTACCATTAGCAACTATATTCCAATTAATTGGAAAATCTAGAGGCAATGAATAAATACCTAGACACATACAACTTACCAAGATTAAACAACAAACAGGTTACATATATCAATAGAATGAAGGATAAAAATAATATGATCATTTCAATTGATATGGACAAATCATTTGATAAAGCCAACATTTCTTCATGATTAAAAACCCTCAGAAAAATTGGATATAGAAGTAAATTATCTTAACATAATAAAAGCGGTATGTAACAGACCCACAGCTAGTATCATACTGAATGGGAAAAAAATTGAAAGCCTTTCCTCTAAGATCGGGAACATGACAAGAATGCCCACTTTCTCTATTGTTATTTTACATAGTAATGGAAGTCCTAGCTACAACAATCAGACAAGAGAAAGAAATAGATGCCATCCAAATTCGAAAGAAATAAGGATTATACCATTATTGTTTACAGATGATATAATCTTATACTTAAAAAAACCTAAAGATTCCACAAAAAAAAACTATTAGAATTAATAAACAAATTCAATAAAGTTGCAGGATACAAGATAAACATACAAAATCAGTATTTTATATGCCAACAGTGAACAATCTGAAAAATAAATTAAAATAAGCACATTTACACTAGCCACAAATAAAAGCAAATATCTAGAGATTAATTTAACCAAAGAAGTGAAAGATCTCTGTACTGAAAACTATAAAACACTGATAAAATAATTAAAGAGGACAGAAAAAATGGAAAGATATTCCATGCTCATAAATTGGAAAGATCAATATTGTTAAAATGATGAAACTACTCAAAGCAGTCTACAGATTCTATGTAATTTCTATCAAAATACCAATGACATTCTTCAAAGAAAAAAAATCTAAAATGTATATAAAACCAGAAATGACCCCAAATAGTCAAAGCTATCCTGAGCAAAAAGAAAAAACTGGAAGAGTTACATTATCTGACTTCAAATTATACTGCACAGCTATCATTGCAATAACCAAAACAGCATAATACTGGCATATAAACAGAAATATAAACCAATGGAACAGAAAATATATGCCTACAATGAAGTCATTTTTTTTTTGACAGTAGTGCCAAGAACATACACTGGGGAAAAAACTGGATCTTCAATAAGTGGTGCTGGGAAAACTGTATATGCTTATGCAAAAGGAAGAAACTAGACATTTCAAAATGGATTAAACACTTAAATCTAAGACCTCAAACTATAATACTACTGCAAGAAACATTGAGGAAACTCTTCAGGACACTGGTTTGGGCAAAAATTTCTTGAGCAATAATTCACAAGGGCAGATAACCAAAGCAAAAATAGACAAATGGGATAACATCAAGTTAAAAAGTTTTTGCACATCAAGGGGAACAATCAACAAAGTGAAGAGACAACTCACAGAATGGGAGACAATATTTGCCAACTATCATCTGAAAAAGGACCAAATGATTTGAATAGACATTTATGAAAGGAAAACATCCAAATGAAAAACAAGCATATGAAAAGGTGCTCTAATTCATTGATCATCAGAAGAATGCAAATCAAAACTACAATGAGATATTATTTCACTCCAGTTAAATTGGCTTTTATCCCAAAGACAGGCAATAACAAATGCTGGAGAGGATGTGGAGAAAAGGGAATCTTTGTGAACTTTGTAGAAAGGTAAATTAGTATAAGTATGGAGAACAGTTTGGAGGTTCCTCAACGAATTAAAAATAGAGCTGCCATACAACCAGCACTTTCACTGCTGGGTATGTACCCAAAAGAAAGGAAATCAGTATATTGAAGAGATATCTATACTCACCTGCTTGTTTAAGCCCTTTTCATACTCGGCAAGATTTGGAAGCAACCTAAGGGTCCATCACCAGAAAAATAAATAAGAAAAATTTGGTACATATACACAAAGGAGTATTATTCAGCCATGAAAAAAATGCGATCCTATTATAGACAAAACATGGATGGAACTTGAGGTCATTATGTAAAGTAAAATAAGTCAGAATCAGAAAGACAAACTTCACAAGTTCTCACTTGCATGTGGGAGTGAAACACAAAATCAATTGATCTCATGGAGATAGGAAATAGAAGGATGGTTACCAGAGGCTGGGAAGGGTAGTGGGGATTGTGAGGAAAGTAGGGATCAGTAATGGGTACCAGAAATTATGTATAAAGCATGAATAAAAGGTAGTGTTTAATAACACAACAAGGTTATTATAGTCAATAATAATTTAATTGTATATTTAAAAGTAACTAAAAGTGTATAATTGGATTTTTGTTAACACAAAGAATATTTGACGGTACTAATACCCTATTATCCATGACAGGATTATTCTATATTGCTTGACTGTATCAAAGTGTCCCATGTTCACCACAAGTATATACACCTGCTATAAACCCATACAATTAAAAGAATTTTAAAGATATATTTCTAAAGAGAAATATACATTGTGGGATAGGTTTATTTAATTGGCATCATTGAATTATAGAAATGACAGGAAAAGTCTAGAGGAAATGTAAGGGTTTACAACAATTTAGGGCTATGTGAATTTATATTTCAGGATGAATTGTGGACAGTACCCTGCATTTCCAGGAATATGTTAAGTCAAGAATAGAACAAACTGAGAGTAAACAGACTTATACTAAATCACAAGGTCTGGTTGATTGATAGTAAGGAAGGCTATACTTTATAATTACTGTGATTCCTTAAGAGAATGTTAGGAGCTAGCCTAAAATTTAACTCTCATGAGAAGATTTGACAAGGCATTGTAGAAGACACACAGTCACACTGACACACATTCAAACACACACACACACACACAAACACACAATTTATTGACGATCTTAGGTAGCAAAGTAAAAGAGCCTATTGCATCAGTGTCTGGAAGTAAGCAGCAGAATTGGGACATATCATAAAAGAGAAAGAATAGCAATAGTTAACTAAATCTGCTGAGCAGTGTTGACTAAGAATTATCAGTAGAAGTTACTATAGTTGGCCACTGTGAAGAACAGAACAGTGAGTCTCGGTAGAGTGAAAGGCTTAGTACATTCAATCAATTGATTTGGTAGAAAAGGTCTACATGTGCTTCTCTTTTCTATTTGGCTTTATTTTTAATATGTATCTTAGGGTGGAAAAATAGAGTTGAAGATCAATTGTTATTCAGAGCTTGAAATTTTTAGACACTTCTTAGTCTACTTCCCTGTGATCATCAACAGATAGGACTAAATTATTACAAACTTTATCTTTCTGGAAGAGTGTGTGTGTGTGTGTGTGTGTGTGTGTGTGTGTGTGTGTTTTATAAAGTTTCACAGATGTCACTGAGCATGTGAAAACAGCCTTTTTGAAAGAATATGGAAAATAATAAGAGTGTGAGGCAGTTGAAGTCTTAAAACCTACAAATTAAATATAGTGGGGTAGTTTGAATACTCCAATTTGTGAGTTAATTAATTGCTAATAGTTTAGCTTCTTGTGAGATTTAATTTCTTCAGGTTGGGTAAAGAGGATGAAAAACCAAAACAACAATTTGGAATGATAAACAGCTAGTAATAGACTAAAATAAATACTGATAATTTCATAGGGAACTGTTGTGATAATTTATGTTCCTGAACATCACTGCTGGAATAACTTCCAGAGTATTTTCTGAGTGAGAAAAAAAGATGCTTCAAGCTGTAGCAGATGACTGGTCAACACTTAGCCAGGGCCTGCTTGTCTACATAGCCATTTAAAATTCTCTCCTCTTAAAATTTATTTGAAGGAGAGAGTAATTTGTTAATTACATGACTTGCTCTTTAACGTGTCCTGCTAGAACACTTACTGAATAAAAATGAGATATTTATGTGGTATATTTAATTCAGTTAATTTAGTTCAAGAAAGTATATAAGAATAAATTGTTTCTAGTGGGAAATTACAATTACTTTATTCTTCAGAAAATGCAAACTCTGTATCTTGCAAATTTGCTTCCAAATCCAATTGGCACCCATTCTCTCTACTATTGTCCTGTGAAGGGGTGCCTTCTACCATTATTTTAAGTTTTCTGATGCCTCCCCATCCATGTTAGTCAATAAAACCTCTTTTCTTTATACATTTCACATTCTCGGGTATTTCTTCACAGAAGCATGAAAATGGATTAATACAAGGAAATGGGGATGGTTTGGGAATGAAATTGCTCCACCTAGAATAATCAAGCACTAGATTTTTGTAAGGAACATGCAACCTTGATCTCTCCCATTTCCAGTTCTCAGTAGAGTTCGTATTTCTATGAGAACCTAATGCCACTACTGATCTGACAGGAGGTGGATCTTTGGTGGTAATGCTCACTTGCCTGCTATTCATCTCCTGCTGTGTGACCTGGTTCTCAACAGACCATAGACCGGTACTGATCCATGACCAGAACATTGAGGACCTCTGCTGTAGAGCCCTACATTTCCATGTAAACACTGATTTAGATGCATGCCATATATTTTGGTATGTTGTATTTTTATTTTCATTCATCTTAAAATATTTTCTATTTTTGCATTTCATTTCTCCTTTGGACCGTTGGTTATTTGAGAGCGTGTTGTCTACTTTTCATATATTTTTCAATTCCCAGATTTCCTTCTGTTATTGTATATAATTTAATTTTTGTTGGAGAACATTCTGTGATGTCAATCCTCTTAACCATATGGAAATATTTTGATGGTGTAACATGTACTCTATTCCAGAGAAAGCTCCAGGGGCATTTAAAAAGAATCTGGCCCTAGTTCTTTTATACATTCTTTCTGTCCCTTTCACTCTCTCCTTTGCTTCTAGATTCTCTGTATGCTATATCAATGTGCTCATTCCTATCTCTCAGGTCTCTGGAACTCTGTTGATTTTTTTTCTCCACACTTTTTTCCATTTTTTTCAGATTAGAAAATCTAAATCAACCTATCTTCTTCATTTGTTGGTTCTTTTTTCTGCACCCGGAACTATGAGCCCCTCTAGTAAATTTTCATTTTGGCTGTGATGCTTTACAAAATCTATAATTTCTATTTAATTTTTTTGTAATTTTGATATTTGTTTTCTATTATTTATTTAATGAAACTTTTTCTACTTTACTTCTTTAGATACAATTCTTTGAACTTATACATAAATTAGTTTTGTGTGTATACACACACATGCACACACACACACATATATATATATTCTATGATTTGAAGTCTTTGTCTAGTATGTCCAGTATCTAGACATCCACAGGGACAGACTTTCATACATATATATATATATATATATACACACACACACACACACACACATACACACACATACACACACATACATAAATTCCACATATGTATACATATATACATACATATGTACATATAATTTCAATAGCTTTGGGAACACAAGTGGTTTTTCGGTTACATAGATGAATTGTATAATGTTGAAGTCTGAGATTTTAGTACACCTGAGGGAAGGTGTTCTCTTTCCAGGACCACAAGGTCGGGGGTAGTTTTAAGGGCAAGAACTTCCCAGCGCCATGCCCCCTTACATCTCTCTCCATCTGGGAGATTTATCGGTCTCTGTTTTAATTTTCACGGGCAAGGGAAGAATCAAAAGTCAATCACTCCAGCAGAAGTTCTAAGGAACTCCTTTCATTAGTCAGAGGTCTTGGAGAAGGTGGGGGTTCCTCCCAGGTTAAAAGTCCCCTTCTTCCTCACCTATTTGGACTCCACATTTGGATCCCTTTCCACCCTTGTGGAAGCTGTCATCCTCTCTCCTGGATTTTCCCTCTGGAGTCCCCTTCCACACTCTCTCATGGAAGCCTGTCTTCCCCTTCCACACTCTCTCATGGAAGCCTGTCTTCCCCTTCCACACTATCTCATGGAAGCCTGTCTTCACCTCCTAAACTCCATCTCTCTGTATTCCCTTCCACTCAGTGTGGAAGCTGCTTTCCTCTCCTAGATTCCATCTGTCTGGATTCTCTCACTTATTGTGAAAGTTGGCTGTTTCTTTCTCTCTCCTTCTCCTGTTTCTCTTTCTCTACTTAATTAAATTACTTTCTACAAACACTTTTGAGTTTGGCATTTATTGTGCAATGTGCTGTGGTCTCCTCTCCCATTCTTGGGGGGAGTGATAGACCAAGAACCTGGAGAAATGTCCTCTCAAGGGAGCTAAGTGCTCCCTTGAACCCCAACACACCCATCACCCAAGGAGTGTACAGTGTACCCACTATGTAGTTTGGTATTCCTCACCTCCCTCTCAGTCTCCCCACTTCTGAGTCTCCAGTGTCCATTATACTACTCTGTATGCCTTTGCTTACTCATGGCTTAGCTCCCACTTACAAGCGAGAACATATGGTTTTTGATTTTTCATTCCTGAGCTACTTCACTTAGAATGGCCCCCATTCTAAGTGACATCATTTGGTTCATACAAGACACCATTTGGTTCTTTTTTATGGCTGAGAAAGATTTCATGGTTTATATATAAACCACATTTTCTTCATCCACACATCCTATGATGGGCATGTAGGTTGGTTCCATCTTTGCAATTGTGAATTTTGCTGTGATAAATGTCTGCATGCAGATATCTTGTTTAATATCATAACTTATTTTCCTTTAGGTGGATACACAGTTGGGGGACTGTGGATCAAATGGTAGATCTATTTTTGGTTATTCGTGAAATCTCCATACTATTTTCCATAGAGGCAATGCTAATTTACATTCCACCAACAATGTGTAAGTGTCCAGTTTCACCACACTCATGACAACATTTACTGTTTATTGGCTTTTTAGTTATAGCTATTCTGGCTGGGGTAAAAATGGTATCCCATTGTGGTTTTAATTTGCTTTTCCTGGGTGATTAGTGCTGAGCATTTTTTCATATATTTGTCTTTCTTCTTTTGAGAAGTGTTTATTCATGTAATTTACCTAGTTTTAGATGGGGTTAAGTGGTTTTGTCTTACTAATTTGAGTTTTTTTTTATATATTCTGGATATTAGTCACAGGAAAGGATTTTAATATCTGTAAAACATGTATAGGCCATACTTTCCTATGTATTTGTGTATCTTGTCATATTTTGTTGAATACTGGGCACTTAAAATTATATAATGTTGTAACTCTGGGATTCATATTCTTACCCTTTTCCATGGTTTATTGTTGTTCTTTGTTATTGTCCTTGTTGCTGATTATTCAGTGATTTTCCAAACTAATTCTGTAGATTCTGTATTTTTTTGTCTTAGGTAGCCATTGAAGTCTCTGCTCTGTCCAGTGAATCACTAAACAGACTTTTAAAAATGCTTAGAATAAATAACTCTTCTATTTTTTGCTGAGCAACTCTCCCTGTTAAAGTAATTTTGCAATGCTCTGGAAATTTACAATTCAAACTTGGTCTTTACTTCCCGACTTTGCAGAGTCTTAAGGTGAGCCAAACATGAGCAATTAAGATGTACTCATGCCTTTCTTGGTCTTGAGCACGGTCCTGCACGTGTGTATAGCCTTCTAGATTCCTTTAGATTTTTCAGATTTTTTCAAAGCCCTTTATGGACTTCTCCTTTCCCAGATACATTTTTTTAATTCACTGGACAGACTCTTGTTGTTTCCAGCTGATATTGCCAACTCAGGTAACTATGTGTTAAATAATTGCCACTTAGTTTTTAGAGAAACACCAGGGGATAGAGCTTTCCCACTGAGTGAGCTCTGAATCAGGTCAGATAAAGACAACCTTTTGAATGGGACTTTTCCAGGGAGCTTCCAGGCAGGTCAAATTATGATAGTTCTCTGAAGATGGAGCTTTGTGGGGATTTCCAAACCCATTCTTCCCTCTCCATTGGCTGCTATCCTCCTAGTTTACACTGTGACCAAGGATGTGAAGCTGCTTATTTTCTGTACTCCTAGTGAGCTATGAAGACAGGATGAAAATAGACTAAATTAATCTGCCACAATCCTGTTTTTACTGAGATTCAGCAATTTTTCTTGAATAACCACTTATTGAATTGTTAGAAGTCTTTAGTTAACTTCCACAGTTCTGAAAAAGTTGTGACAATGTCTCCTGTGTTCTCATTGTTTTTATGGAGAAATAGATTTTCAGAGATCTTAACTCCACCCTTTGTGGTGGTGTTAATTGTGATCAATTGATTAAGATAGTGTTGCCTAAGCTTCTACATATTTTTGTTTCTTTTGTAATTAATAATTTTGTGAATGATTTTTTGGTACTATAAAAAGATCCTGCTGCCTCTAATCAAAATTTCAATTTATCCGTGAATTTATATATGTCTATTTTATTCAATGGCTTATAATTTGTTACTATCATTATTTATTTTAGTGCTCAGATTATACTAGAGATGTTAAATGGAAGCCTTTTCACTTGTAACTACACTTGTCAATATATTCACTTATTTAAATAAATCTTCCTTTATATAACCGATCTTCTATTGCCATTGCCTTTACTTTTGTATGCCAACAACTCCTTTAACTTCGCTTGAACTTACACACCCTACCAGACCACATCCCCCACATATACCACATGGATATTTTCCTTATCCACTCAGAATCCAGCTAAACTACTCTTTCTACAAACATTCTTTATACCTGCACTGACTCTAAAACCCTATACCTAATTTCTCTCACTCAGGAGTTCTCTTCTCCTCTCTTGTGTCCTGATACTCCACACTACACTACATCTCATCAACTCCGGGAATGCCCTTTTACCTTACTTGGGTGCTTACCTTTATAGCTGGCCAAGCCTCACATAAATTGCTTTCTTCCACTGAGCTCCAACACAGTATCCCCAGCTGCCTCAGCAGTCAAACTGTCCTTGTACCACATGGGCTCTAATACTCTGAGTCAGGTCACCTTTGGCAGAGGGTCTGGTAAACACGATTCCTTGTGTTGAATACCTTGTACTTGGCCACCACGGCAGTTGAACATTTCCTGTGCTGAGCCTTACTTTGTGCAATCTTGCATAATGGCTTTTATAATAAATTGATTAGCAAGGAAAAGAAGGAAAGGGAAGATGCAAGAAACCATCTGAAAATTTTACATTTTATGAAATATATAATATTCCAAAGCTATTCATATGTAATTTTTGAATAAAAGGAATAATTTATACATTTGCTACTTTGCCTTTTTAAATGGTATAATTCTTGTTTTTTATTTATAAAATCGTTGGCCAATTGCTATATTTCATCCATAGCACACGTTTCTTAGCTTGAAGTAATTATTAAAGAATGAAAGCTAACAGGGTCAATGAGTTCAGATTTTCTAATTGAATTTATAGAAATACATTATTGTGTAATTCAAATGACTCTAATTCAGGAATATCAAATAACAGAACAGAAAAACTACTCCCACATACTTGCCAAATACTTTTGGAATTTTGTTGAATTAAAATGTAAAATGTATTTCTACATAGATTTCACATCTTTGAAAATTATTCACAATAAACTCAGAACAATGTAATCATTTGCATTAGTATGTAAATATACTATAAAGATAGGTATATTTTATTACATAATGTGTATGCGTGTGTTATATAATGTATGTATATATGTGTGTATATACACATATATATGTGTATGCTGTATGTCATATGTAGCTGGCCATGTGTGAATGTGTTTTAAGTATTTTTTTGTTCTGGGAATATATATATGAATACGTTTCATATCATACGTGCATTTTTCAGAAGCGTTCATCTTTATTAGAATAAGAATCGAGGCTTGAGATCTTGTTTCTTTTACTTGGGAGACAAAAAAAGTGATTGTTTATTTTTGTTCTCAGAGGTATCAAGCAAAAATAAAACAGAAAAAAGAAATAAGTTTTCATGATCAATATCTCCTAACTTCAATATCCAGAGAGAAATTAAGAAAATAAGAGGAAAGATGAAAGTCTAACAAGATTAAATATGAAAATGTTTCATTATTCATTTCATTCACTTTTAGCTGACCAAGGTAAGGAATGTTGAAGTTTAGATAATGAATGTGTCATGGTGTCAGCATTCTTTAAAAGAAAAAAAAAAGACTAGGAGTAGGGAAATGGAGGAGGGAAGGATGTGTTGATAATTATCATGTTAACCTAAGAATGTTTTATTTTGAGTGAAGCTGGTTTACAACTATGTTCTCTAGGTTTTGTGAGGGAGATATTAGGATAATGGATTACAAATTCCCCATATATGTATCCAGATAAATCTTTAAAAATTCTAAAAAATAAGAAAAGTTGAAAGAAAAAAAAACAACAAGGAATTGCTTTTCAAAAACCGTAATTGCAGCAAAATCAATTAGACAATTTTTCTTGATCGCATTTGAAGCTTTGACATCACACATCCCGTTTATTTGCTTCTGGCCTAATAATCCTCTGCATGCTGGGAAAGATCTTTGTTCTCTGATAGAAGTAATAAAACTGTCTGCACGATTCTCTCTTGTGAGACAGAGTGCTCCTATTTTATTTAATCTATTGGTGTGCAGCCTTTTCAAAGTAAATACTTCACACACACTGAACAGAGAAAGACATGCAAGGGGGCTGGCCCGAGAAGTGTAAAAATTAAAAAGTGCCCTGTGAAGAAATAATGATGGCTCTCTAAAAATTAAATAAATAAGAATCTCGGGTCAAGCGGGCCTTGACTCTCATTGCTGCAAGAGTGTGGAGTGCTTCATATTCTCCCAACCCCCCTGTTCCATTCAGTTGTTCCTGTTGAATAGAAAGCATCGAGAAAATGAAGAGATCTAAATGCCAGCAGGAGACGAGCTGCATTCTTCTAGGCATGTCCTGAGCCTAGTCACCCAGAACAACTTGTGATCCCTGGACAAAGCCGTTCACAGCAGGTGGCCATATCAAGAAATTTTCCTCCTGGAATTAGATATTATCCCAGGAATCACTACTGAGTCAAACATAATGCCCCATCCTGCTGGGTCAAGTAGGATTCCATTTCAATTTCTTTACACAACGATGCGTTTCATCTTGTCTGCCTACAATGACAGTGCTCAGGCATGAAATAAATTGAAGTGCCTGAAAGGCAGAATTATCCCTTGAACCTGCAGCATTCCCAACCCCAAAAACACACATTGTCAAGTGAGTTCCAGATAAGCAGGATCTTCAGCAAGTGTTTGTGCTGCTTGGCATCCTTTAATCATACTCCCTTTTGTAAAACGGATTTTCAGGGGGAAAGATAAATCATTGCTGAGGAAAAAGGTCATTTTCAAAAGGCTTAAGAGGTTCATTTTGTGTGGCTTTCCAAGGTGAAACAGGTAATTCGGGGTAGTGAAAGTCTTTTGTGATCAACTTAATTCATCCTTCATATTACCAAGAATAAAAACTATTGAAATAAGACTGAATAAAGTTCCTTATAACAATCTTCCTCCGGATAGAAAGGGATGATTTGTTGTTTGCTGAGATACTGTCCAAACTCCAGCAAATGAAAGTTTAGTTTGAGAGCAAGCTTTCCTTCCACCTTCTCTTCAGAAAAAATAGCAGTTTTCTGGGCTATTTGGCAGACATATTTCAATACCTTATCAATAATACACCTCTGTTTATAGAACATCAGGCTAGCATCAGCATAGCTGTAAAGCTAAACAAAAAACATTTTTTCTCCATTATCACATTATTTTGGACCTCTTTAGAGATACAGACTTGAGAAAATTCAAGAAACAACATTTCATTTCTATTTTACTGAGAACAGCCTTTCCTTAGCAGTCAAATATTTTGTAATCTTATATTCCATCTGTGAGAATTGTTCTCTTGAATTTATATATGGAAGAAATTGATACAGAAGAAATAAGATATATCTTAATTTTAATAAGTTAAAATATCTTGCAAGTTGATATCAAAAATAACTATTAGGACAAAAGGAAAGAAAGTAAAATATATACAATGGTTTGATATTTGATGCATAAATCTTGTAACATTTTTCTTTTCTGGTTTTGATTTATTTGATTTAAATGTACATCTTTAGGCAGTCTGAAAGGTCTTTTGGAATATAAAGTAATAACTAACTACAAGTTATTATACACATTTAGAATTCTATTACTGTTCTTTTTATCTATATAATTGAATATTCAATAGTGATCCCAACATTCAAGTGAATTTGCCTACCAGCTGATAATCGGTTTTAGACTTGCTTTCTTCCATCTTGTATAAATTATTTAATTGTGTATATTATGGCATTAAGTGCTCTAATTCTGCAAAGTTACTGTAGCTGAAAGAGTCAAGCAGCTATGAACATACAACTTTAGCCACTAATCCCGCAGAATTTACTCCGAGTAGTCTAAAGAATCTATAAAAAGAGAAACATTTGTTATAAGACACTTACACAGAAGAGTCAATGAAAAATAACTCCACTTATTGAAAAGGAATACCCCTATGCATTTAGAAATTATATCCAAAGAAATACGAATACCTGAATGTTTGTGTTTTTCTTGTTTACTAACTTTAATGTTCTTTATTATTTCGTTATTCTATTAATTTTAAAATGATTTACTGAAATATGTTAGATCTGGGCTATAAGAGGATCTGTATTTTTCCTAAGTACATCCAGATCCTACTGCTTTGAGGAATGACAGTGTATGCTATTGAAATTTTTAAATTTTTCCCTGAATTCTCATACCCCTTCACCATTCTTTATACCAATTCCTTAATTCCATTTATATACTTATTTTTTCATGGTAAACATCTTAAAGCTGTAGCTTATGTTATATTGTTTTATATAGTTTATTACACTTAACATTCTAGATCTAAAGTTGGTCAATACCTGCTTACTAAGTACCTTAGAAGTTGAATGTTCTATTTAAAAAAATGAATAGATATTTGAAGTAAATTTACAAAAAGTAAATCAGAGGTGACTATTTTCCCTACGAGATGATTTTTATTTTGAGATAGATTTTTTTTTAATTTCCTAAAATTAAAGACTAATATCTTAATATCTACAATGAATTTAATGTCTAAATTTTTATTGCACACTATTTTCCATAATTCAGTTTCATAATGCTAAGTAGATATTTAGGTAAAAATTTTAATCTAGAAGACATTTTTTCACTTGGGTCCCCCATTAATATATATTTTATAGTTGCTGATGAAGCACTTTCATGCGTAATTTTTTCAAGTATTGAGAACTCTTTATTTTTTCAGTTTTCTTATTTTTGTGAAAAACCATTGAGCTTCACTTGAATATTCTGATTGAGCCACATATGAATCTTCAAAGGAAAATGAAAGCTTCTATAAAGAAATTTTCAGCAGCAAATGTAGACTGCTTATAATGTTGTCCACAAGTAGATGTGGTTATAATAGAGATTTTAATTTATACTTTTTTTAGGTTTTCAGCATGTAAAAATATCAAGTTTGAGGAAAGGTTTTTGTTGTTGTTGTTTTATCTTAACAATTTATATAAATAGTGGAATATTTTTGCATTCAATGTGCTGTGCAAAGACTGAGCTACAATATGGTGCAGTGATAACCACCAAATCCCAGCCACTTCAAATGGTATCTCACTTACCCTGGGTGCCCTTTTGTGGCATCAGAGCTCAGTGCTTAAGAAGTCCCTAGAGGCCCGGGATGAGGGAGCAGTGATCCCTCAAATGTTTCTCATCACCATAGCAGAAGGAAAAGAAGAATATGGGAAATTTCACATGAGCTATGAAGATGTTATCTGGAAGTGACACAGTCACTTGAATTTCTCTGGCCAAAGCAAGCCATCTGGCTGCAACTAACCTCAGAAGTGTAAGAAAGTGTAATCCTATCATGTTCCTGCAAGGGGGAAGAAGCAGAATTCTAAGTGAGCAGAACTAATGATTATGCCATCAGTCTTCTCTTTCTTAGCTTCACAAAGATATTAAACCTCTCCAATATCTCTGACCTTACAGTCATTCAAGATATACACATTTAGAGCCTCCTATTTAAAAAATGCCAGCTTCTTCCTTTGGAGGTATGAGAGTTTCCCCGCTCCCAGCTGGACTCATCTCAAAAGATTTTTGTTTGATCACACAGTGGTAAGCTTCTGTGTCTTTTAAATTGAATATTTCTCTGATTGGTGGCCACTGTTGCATTCAATATTTTTGCTTTATTATTAACATCAGTATCTTAGTTATTAACAAAGAATATCTATAGTAACTAATAAAAGCACCTGTGAACACTCGAAGACAGTAAAGCATTGTACTGAACATAAAGGCTCACAGTTCCCTTAAACACAGACATTGCCCAACTGCCATTCAGGTCAGGGATAAAAGGAATAGAGGAACAGCCAGGTCCAGAGATGCATTCTAGTAATAAATTCTGTGCCCCCCACAGCTTTGTGTCTTGAAGATTATTTCCCTTATAGTATCTGTTCTCAAAACATTTCAGACCCACCATGTGAGAGACAGTATCTGCCCCTAGGGGAAAGAGAAAGCATGTTTTTAAAAGAAGAAGAAGAAAGAAGTGTTTGTTTTGGATGGTGTTTTAGAAATGTGAAGGAAGAAACAAGGTTAAGAATACATGGAATGTGGTATGAGAAGTGGCATGGCTGTGAACCACATGTTTAAGACACAAAAAGATGATACTGATCTAATAATGGTAGGAAAATCAAGACTGGTAAAACACAAAGGAATTATAATTTCAGATATTCAAATAGCATAATGATTTATCAGTGGAAAAGATTTCTTGACATCTTGAAATATGAGATGTAGAATATTTAATCTTATAGAAATAATTGAATCTCAATATGTTAATTATAAAAGTAAAAAAAAAAAGGTTTATCAAAACAAAAAGTAAACCTTGGGAGTCAGAATAAAAACCGACGATAGATAATGTCAAGAAATCAAGAAGATAATAGTACTAGTTTTCTGATTCTGTAGTGAAGGTAATTGTAAAGCAGCTTAAAGCTAAGATCAAAGCAAAAGATATTTAAACTTACTTGAAAATGTATTTGTAAATGAATGGGTTATGGAAAGGGGAGGAGTACAAGCTAAATTTACCAACTTGAGATTAATAAAGAAAACTGAATAATTTTCATCTTATACCTAATAATTTTGAAAGTAGAGATGAAAAACTCTACTATGTCTGTAGAAAAAGGCCAAATTGACACCAAGAAAGAAAATGAAGAATAAAAGTGAAGAATTCTCTGCGAATTTAGAAATATGAACTATATGCCATATTACTGAGAAATACAAGAGAACTTATATTGCTTCTACTCCTGCCTTCTAATGGAAAAAAAATTCTAGGCTAATTTTATAACAAACACATTTTACTTTATTTACTAAAGAAAATATAATTGAATATAGGGAAGTTATGGAGAAAAAATATCCTGCTGTGTACAATCATACCTCTTGAGTGGATCTGAGCGGAAAAGATGGACAGAAAGGTTAATATTGGGCTAGGTATAGCTGGATCATGTTGAATAACCAGGATAGAAGAGCTGAAGGGATGTAGTGAAGCAGAAGGAGGAGAAATCTGTCGGGGAACCAATAAGGTGGTGTGAAGCTAGGACAGTGTGTTGGGAAGTGATCACTAAAATATACCTGGTAGTTGACCCAGGCTTTTAGAGACTATGAGTAAAGTCAAATATTAGATTTAAGGTAATATTCGTCTACAAAATTAGCACCCCAACTTAGTCTCACATACATTTAATGCAGCCCACTACAAACATATGTGCACATTTGATGATGGTTAGACTTGTTAATGAAACTCAACTCAAGTTCAGTTTTATATCTGGGTCCCAAGCAATTCAGAACATGAGTAACATGTGGGGGTTAGTGACATGAGCTAACAACTGAATTAAATCAATAAAGAAAATAGTGTATTCCCAGAGGAGAACATAGGTCATCCTAAGCTTCAGTTAAATAGAGAATACCTGGAGCATGCTCTGGAATTCCAGTGGGAATAATATTAGGATGGAGCATCCTTGAAGCAAATAGCTGCATCTCAATGGGTAGGAAAACCCCTGATGACTTCCGGCTTTCATGTGAGGTTAAGGAATATATTTGTAGGTTGTTTGATTTAATTATTATATTATTTTCCAAAGTCCTTGCCAGTTGGGCCACATATTTTAACTCTTCAATTCAATCCACTGGAAAATTATTGAGGTCCTCTCATAGGCATTTGTATAATGGTCAGACATACAAGTGTGAATGAGAGACAGCCTCTATTATTGAAGTCCTCACAATCTATCTGTCTGCTGGGCAAGAATGGAGAAAGACTGAAAAAAATAACTAATACCAACATAAGGAGATAGTGCTAGAGCAGCAGTGTGAATCAAGTGCTACAGACATGGAGATGAAAGGAGCAGGACAGAATAACCTCAAAGACAAGACATGTTTATTAGGGCTCAAAGGATTAGCAGGGTTTTACTATACAGAAAAACACAGATATATGGAAGCCCATAAATAAGGACATAGAGAATGTATCTGCCTCATGTGACTGGAGTCTACTGGAAGTAACTTGATATAAGAAAAGAGGACAGGAGATTGTCACCACTGGCTAGTGAGTAGGCAGGCATTTGTGCTAAGAAAAAACACAATGATGAGAATAAAATGATCTGAATGAAATAAACTTTTTCTTATTACTACATTACATCAATATATCATTGTAATGTAATATTACACCAATGTAATATTACATCAATATTACATTATTGAGTGAAATAACTGATGTTTTCAAAATAACTTTGTTTTCTCTCATATAACTCTTTCTTCTGTGTACCTATGTCCTGTGTCTCAATTATGATCACCTTCCTCCCAGCCTCCAAGCTTGAAAGCTTAAAGTCATCACTCATGGTATAATTTGTATTTTCCCTTTCCAAAACCCTTGGATAAAGGAAAAAAACAAAACAAACAATCAAACAAAATAACACTTCCCCTTACTGCAACCAATTTCTAACTACTCCATAAATTTATTTATCACATCCTATAGAATGTTCCCAATTTTGTTGATTCCTCTCCATTTTTATTACAGGATTCCTAACTTAGGTCTTCATATTGTAGATGTGAATTTTTGCTTTTATTTTCTTGCTAGCTTCCCTACATTCTCCTTATCAATCCCTCCAAACCACTATACAAACTGCCTCCAGATGTGCCTCTCTGAAGTTAAGAAACAGTCATGTCACGTCTCCATGAAATTCAGTGGAAAAAGGCTTGAATATGACATTTAAGACCATTATTTTTCTCCTACCTGCAAACTAACTGCAATTCTCTGTCAATAACAGTTAACAATATTATGGCACTCATGGTTCCCCTCTGATTGCCTTTCATATCTATCTCTTATCTATCTAGCTATCTCTTATCTAGCTAACACCTATCTCATCTATCTATCCATCTGTCTGTGTATCTAACAAATTTTTATTTATTTATTTATTTATTTATTTATTTATTTATTTGACAGAGTCTTGCTCTGTCCCCAGGCACTAGACTGGAGTGCTGTAGCGCGATGTCGGCTCACTGCAACCTCCGCCTCCCAGGTTCAAGCAATTCTCCTGCCTCAGCCTCCCAAGCAGCTGGGACTACAGGCACACACCACCATGCCCAGCTAATTTTTGTATTTTTAGTAGATACAGGGTTTCACCATGTTGGCCAGGATGGTCTCGATCTCTTGACGTCGTGATCCGCCCGCCTCGGCCTCCCAAAGTACTGGGATTACAGGCATGAGCCACCGTGCCCGGCCATATCTAACAAATATTATATCAATGCCATTGTGAATCCTCTATCTACCATGATTTTTCCAACCTATGCTTCACTCCACTGGAAGATCAGTACTTCATATTAAGAACACTGTAGTCTGGGCACGGTGGCTCATGCCTGTAATCCCAGCACTTTGGGAGGCCAAGGCGGGCAGATCACATGATGTCGGGAGTTCGAGACCAGCATGACCAACATGAAGAAACCCCATCTCAACTAAAAAATAAAAAATTAGCCAGGCTGGTGGCACATGCCTGTAATCCCAGCTACTCAGGAGGCTGATGCAGGAGAATCACTTGAACCCAGGAGGTGAAGTTTTCGGTGAGCTGAGATTGCACCACTGCACTCCAGCCTGGACAAGAAGAGCAAAACTCAGTCTCAAAAGAATAATAATAATAATAATAATAATAATAATAATAATAAAATAATAATTTAAAAAAGAACATGTGGCTTTTAAACTGCTGCACATTTGCAGAAAACTTATCTGAGGAGATTCAATTGTTGCTAACCTAATTTACAAATTTTAGTTCACTTATAATGCTCATATTAACAAATCTACAAGGGCCCTTTTCCCATGAGCTAGATTGAAGTGAGAGGTGAGGGATGTGGTATAGAATGTGGAACTCATGACTTTTCGATACAGTGCACACTGTTTTGCAACTCAGAATGTGTAATCCCCTAAAAAGTGGAGATGGAGAAGGAACAAAGCCCCAAAGGTCCTGATTTATGAAGGTGTTCTGCCCACACAGCTGCACAACCCCTGGGTGAACTGTGATTCACACTGTTTGCTGTGTCAAGCCTTTCTCCCGTTAGTGAATAGCATCCCCTTTTGGTGTGAAAAAAGAGCGGGCAGTCTTACAATGGGAACTGGAGCTCTTTAAACATATGATTTAAAGCTTCCTTTTTAAGGATTTACCCATCGACAAAGTTTTAAACCTTATCATGGTATCACACGCAAGAAAAATGCAATCTCTGACAAATTATGTCTAGGAAGGCAGGTACTGCTTCTAGTGATCAAGTTATGAAAGCAATTTGTCCTCATTTTGTAAGAAGTATCTCATTTTCTTACTATAGCTTTCTTATTTCTGGATGCATTACCTAAATTTGTAATTTACAAGTTGTAATTAGAAACTCTGAGATCATAGATTTTACAAACAAAGGAATTGTTAGGTTAAAATGCATTAGATGAGTTTGTATTAAGGCAGACCAAAAGATGGCTGGTGAATATTACATATTTTAGGAGGCTTAAAAAGTTGTTTGTATTACTTTACTGAATAATATATATTTACATAATGACAAAAAAAATGGAATCATTCTTTTACCTTATTATGGCAAGTGACTTAACCGATTTTAAAGAATGTAAGTCATTACATTTGGAGATACATCAAAATATCTTTCTGCACCAGATGCAAAGAAACGGCAACTAGAGACACAGTAGTAAGAAAAACACCCACCCTACTGAAATCTATTATATAAAAAAGGTTACATTGAAAGGACTTTACCACATTACTAAAGGATTGACAATTAACCCAAGGTTATCCCTTCATACAACATAAACACTGAATATTTAATGCAGCAATTTCTTTACTGCCTTCATGACATCTTACAATACAAAACATATTGGTTTTTGGATGTTTTACTGTGGAAGCTGATTTAAAATAATCTTTGAAAGGACTTTGTTGAGGAGTTCTTTATTATTATTAAAAGGGTAAAAGACAGCATCAGCAGGGAACCACTTAAATAGAGGTTTAGATACCCTGTTCATAATATGACAAGCTTTAAGTATTTTTTACACATGAAGTAGATTGACTCAATTTCCTGTGGGGTTTCTTCAACATATATAATACCCATTATGATACAACAAAGTAGTATTGACATGAAACTAATAAAGTGGGATTTTTATCTTTACACATTTAAAAATTCTTATTGGAGATATGACATAATTCAAAGAAAATCTGAATTCAACCGGAAAATGCTTGCAGAGGAAACAATATGGGCTGCTTATGTGAACTCTCAATTTTTTCTTGAAATTGTGAAATTTTTGATATGACATTCAGCCACAGAGGGGTAGAACACAGCAAAAAATGAAAGGAAAATTAAGGGGGGGAACTCCTTTTACTGTTATTAAAATTGTTCTGATCAGAAATATGCCGTGCATCATTTGTAAAAACAAATTATTCCGTAGCCAGGTAAGCCAAAAATAAAGAATAAAGAAATGAATCTTCACGTTTTTACTTTTTAAAACATTGAATAATAAAAACACATTGGTTCGACATAAAAGTAATCATTGGTAAAATATTTTCACTTTAGTTCACAAGATTAACTTAATTATCCTTTTATCTGTTACAAGAGGGACGAATTACGAGATATCCTTTAGGACTGAACTCTTAATGCAAAATATTTCTTCAGAGAGGGAAGTAGATGCAAAGTTTAAGAGCTCTTTGCCTTTGGGAAGTTGCAGCTTGAAGATACATTGACATTCTTCCGCTGTTTAATGCCTTCTTAATGCTGCTCATGCATGCATGCATGCAGGCACAAGCAGGCATGCACACACACATACACACACACACACACACACACACAATGCTCATTTAATGGCAAATAGTTACTGTTTCTATTTGAACTGATTAAGATATATTTTTAAAAATAGGCTTTTGGCTTTTGAAATGGCACCCGTAATACCAAAGTGACATAATACTGCACTTCTGTAATTCAAATGGGCGGCCATTGAGGCAAGAGAAGCAAGTGCCTCTGTGCAATTTTCCTCCTTTTTTTGTGAGTTAAGCAGATTTACTCTTTAACGGTGGAGCTTCAGTGGATGATTATGACATCAAAGTGTGACAGACAGTGATTATGTACTGCAGGGAGAAAATGCAGTTAAAAAGAGACAATTCATTCCCATAGCTTAAAGGGACAATTTCCTTGGCCAAAAGTAAAATAAACTCTATCATGCCAGGCTTCTTTCTGAAAGAAAGGAGAGTGGAGGCTTAGTCTGTTTCATTTGATTTTTCATTTCCTTTCATACTTTAGAATCACACTGTCTCCCAGATACTCCAATACCTTTCCCATCTCAGTCCGCCAACCGTCACATAGCCTATACAATCTGTTTTCTGATTATTTGGTATATTTCAGTATTTTTATCTACAGATTTATAAATATCAGACACTTACATCTTACAGAAAATGACGTCTGTTGTTATAGCCTGATTTTGCTATTTTTCAACTCAACTATCTTTCTCAATTTGTGACCTCCCTTTAGTTTTTACAAAACTTAGAAATTGTACCTGCCATATGGTTTAGTCAGATATTTGCGAATTTATCAACATTAGAAATTTATGATTATTTGCTATTTTATATTTTAGGGAAATATAATATATTTTTAATTATAACAGTTAAACAAAAATACTTTAAATATAGAAAGTTTTCAAAGATACTAGTTTCACTAATCTAGATTAGTAAAGTATTGGGATGAAGCAATAATGAAATTAAGACAAAACAATAAGATGACCTCAGTATTTATTCAAAACATTAATTTGTCTGGTTTTTTGAATTGAGTATCATCCAAACAGAATTTGTAACAACATTTTGCTGATGTGTCCATAAATTTTTTACTTAGAAAAGGAAATAAATTATATAAAGTATCTTTAAGCTGGGGAATATTCCTATTATTTTGGAATAAATTAAAACGCAGTAACACTCAAATGAATAGTACTAAAAATATTTTCTATGGAGAGAATTTTTAGAACATGCATTTTATATATATTCAACTCCATATATTCCAATTTGAATTTCTGTAGACAAGATTGCATGTGGCAAAATTTATTATAATATTAAGATCAAATATGAAACAGGAAGATTTATAATCATCTGTTTTACTACCCAAAAACACTCAATTAATAGTTTGCTATATACCTTGCAATTTATTATTCTTATTTGTTTTAAGGTCAATATAATGCTAATGTTCTTGTTGCTATTGTTGTGTTACTTCTATATTTTAAACAGTGCACTCAGCTTGGAGTGAATAATACTCTTACACATTTGGCATTATTTAAAAGTCTCTATGCCAATAATTTCAATATTGTGTGACAATGTTTTACCTGCTGAAACAAAACCCTGGAGGGCTTCATTTGTTTGTTGTCTGGTCTTCCTTTATCTGTCTGTCTGTGTATCTACCTGTCTATTTGGTCTTCCCAATAATCTTCAATGCAGAAATGATTTAATATAGTTAAATATACATGCATTTTAGAAACATGAATTTAAATAATTGAAGGAGTCTTATGAAACTTATCCCCACACCTTTAGTTTGTTTTCCAGCACTCTTGATCATATTATTGATTACATGACCTCAGGATGATAGCAGATAACATGTATCTTGTATTGTGGAGCTTTACAATCAAACAAAATCATAGGGAAAATGACATCTTAAAGTTTTTCCTCACCAAAAAGTGAGACAGAATTTGCTTTGATAGATTGTAGTTTCTGGGCCAGCTCGTTTTTATTCCTGTATCAAGTGAACATCAAAACTCCTAACCTTCAGAAGATTCTTCAATTTTTAAAATTTGATTTATAAATAACTGGAAGTTTTAGAGATTATTCTTCTATACCTTATCAATAACAGTACTGCCAGAAAACCAAAGGTAAATCTTGTTATAAAAAACACAAAATGCTGTCTTATATCAATGGGGTAGAGTGAATATGAGAACATGAATATTATCAAAGACATCAAAATCCAAACACTTGTATTTATGACCATAAATCATGCAAAGCTGCTCCAAGTGAGAAAATTGCATATATTTTGTGTTAAATATTTATTAAAATGTAATTATTTCCTAAAGCTGTCAAATAATGGTACCATTACCATCTATGTAATAAAATGCCATCCAGAAAACAGTAATACATATTTTTAAGACACTATTAGAAAAAGACTTTTTCATATTGCAGCATTCTGAAAAAGGATGTGGACAGCAGCAGTTTTGACATGGTTATTTTGCCATCATAGGTGCCTTAAACTTGTGGAATAAGTGTCAAGGACTGGAATAAACTCCTTCAGACCATAGCAGAACATTCTTTTAGAAAACAATAGAGTAGAAAACATTTTTAGAAAACCATAGAGTAGAAAACATTGATACTCATGACTGTGAGTCCAAACTGCTCGAAAGAATGTTTCTGGATAGAGGAACTCTGAACATAAAAATGATTTTAGAATACCTTAACCAATTTATTTTACTCATAACTTTTTATGCATGTATCAAATTTGTACATGATAAAAATCAACCTATTTAAAAGTTTCCTCAGGCCCACCACAGTGGCTCACATATGTAATCCCAGTACTTTAGGAGGCTAAGGCAAGATCTCTTGTGGCCAGGAGATTGAGATGAGCCTTGATAACATGGCAAAATTCTACCTATACAAAAAATACAAAAATTAGCCAGGCATGGTGGAGCACACCCATAGTGCTAGCTACTTGTGAGGCTAAGGTAATAGGAACACCTGAGTCCTAGAAGTCCTGGCTACAGTGAGCTGAGATTTCAACACTGCAGCACAGCCTGACAGAGACCCTGTCTCAAAAAACAAACAAACAGGAAAAGAGTTACTTCAATTAGTAAAATTATCTATCTAGATATATCTGTCTACCTACCTACCTACATGTAGAAAGAAGTAGATTCATTGGCCTACATGCCAAATGATAAGGAACATTGTGTTATAGTTTGACAGTTTTTTGTTTTCTCAGTAGTAAGTAATGGTGCATTTTACAAACAATAGCTTTGATGGCATAATAGGGTTATTCTCCAAGTTCGCTGTTCACTGAGACAACTCCACTCATACTACCTGTGCATTTGCATCATTTACCTTTCCAGATACTTCTCATGCCCTTTTGTCTTTCCATGCCTATAAACAGGACACCTGTACTCAATAAAATGTCCCTTTCTAACTTCTCCACTTAATATATTCATTTAATTTTTAAGATCAATTTAAAAGGTAATTCCTTGATGAAATCTTCCTTTGCTATCACAGAATTATAGAATTCTGCCTATACTATTGTATAGCCCATAGTCTATATACTATGAATTTTCTGCACATATTTTTATATGATTCTATTTTCTACTTCATTGTAATCTTCCTAAGGGCAAAAGCGGGGTTCTAGTTAATCCTGTCAAGCCAGAAAGCAGCATCATGTGCAAAATTTGTTTTTACTTTCAGTAAATGATACTTGCTATGCATTTGGTAAGGCTCAGTAAGAATTCTTTGAAATAATAAGGAAATAAAAGTGTGAACAGTGAATATATGTAATATATTTATATAAAGTATTTATATTTTATATCCATAATTTAACAAATCAAAGTGTGACAATGCTGAAGCCAAGGCCGATACTAGAGAAGATTAGGAATAAATTAGTACAACTTATCTTCACTACGTGAAAAGTCAATACTTATTGATGGTAAGTTAAAAATTGTCCATTTCTAAAATACTCTCAGCATCCTGAGATTAATACATTGATTATATTTTCAAACAATTCAAAAATACAGCCTTACACATAATACATAGATTTTAAAATACTGCGTTGTTTTTGAAAGTGTATGACAGATTAATATATTTAGGTTACAAAGTCATTTTTAGCCTTTTGTTTTTACTATCTATTCAAACGTTCATGAGAATAGGCAAACATGAAGGAAATGTACATGGACTTAATTTGCTTGAGTGTCATAATTAGGCGCCCAAATTGTATAGGTAAGAATGATATTTAAAAATCAACCATGCTTGACCTGAACATTAGCCTGATCAGAATTAGACTCCCAGTTGTTTGTTGCATCTTTGTTTTTATACATTTTTAAAAGGTGCCTTCTCAATAGCAATTAATAGAGGCGTTTTCTAAAACTACACAAAACATTTTACTAAAATTCTTTATTCTCTTTTCAGCCTTTTTCTTTGATAAAAATAATGCTTTCGTTTTTCACCATAATGGCTTATTATTTAACTTATGCCTGCTATACTTGATAGTATCTATAAATAACAAAAAAAGTATGAAAGAATGATCAACTGCTACTATCTTTGACCTTTCATATTTAGGCTGTTTGGTCTATTTTAAAATATATTTTTAATTTTAAATAATTTAGTAAATCTCAATTCTCTACTTTGTACCTTGGGCAGGTTTTTTTTCCAACTACTCTGGGCCTCATTTTACTCATTTGTAAAAACAGGAGATAATAATACCTAACTCACAGGGTATTTTTTGAAGATTAAATGGATTAATATATGTAATATAATTAGAACAAAATGCATAATTATTTGAGCGCTACTTTTGAGATTATTGTCATTATTCCATTTGGGTAAAAAATTCCTGACAATTTTTGAACAGTGTCTTATTTTTATCAGGCAAATATTCAGCTTTAAGTATGGTTAATTTTTAAATATCATTCTTACAGTTTATTCCCCTAACTTTGGGCAAATGAAAGTCCAAGTACATTTCCATTATGTTTGCTTAGTCTCAGAAAATCATGCTTTATTATTCTTTTGTTCTTCAAATAAATGAATAAATTTGTTCTACTATGGAAAAGAGGAATAAGCTTATCCTATGACTCAAACATGGCAGTACAGAAAAATGGAAAACAAGATAAATAAATTTCAGTCTAGTATAGAAACAAAAGCTCTGGTTAGAGCCCTCATTTAGTAAAGCCCCTTGCTTTATGAATCAATGAGTTTGTGGCGGGACAACTTCCAGATGGTCACTGAAGGGATTCCTTAGTTTGGTGAGAGGCTAGCTTAGAGGGCTCTTATCATTCTTACAAAGGAATCTGCGTTACGTCAAGGCAGAATCGTATTTCTCTGCATGGGGCAATCTGAGGAGTGGCTACCTCCCTCACTCTCTGACATGTTTGGAATACACATCTCTTTCTTTGAGTTTTGAGTCCATAGCTGCATTACATCTAGAAAGGTTCTTCTTTAGTGTGATTTATTTAACAATTATCTGAGACAGAAAAAAAAGGCATATTAAATGCTAGGAAATGTGAATTACCAGAAAAAAGGAGAGTGGTAGAGCACTAATGACAAATTTTGTCTACTTCTTAATTTGAAGTTGAACTTGGTCAAATTAAGAAGTAACCAATTCTTACAGTTCTGTTGCAGAAACACACCTGGGTCTCCAGGAGCCTTCCTGTGAGAGGAAGTCACTCTTGGCAAGTGTCATTGCTGTTGAATTAGACGATTAAGTCACAGAACAGTGAGAAACCTCATAAAGATTTCATCCTGGAAGTATGAACATAACACAGCCACTATGTAGACTCCTATGTTTCTGAAAACCTTAGGTTTGTCCTTAGAGTACTGGAATAAAATTATTTGCAATCACAGAATTTTATTGTATCATAATTTGTGAAACTCAGTCAAGAAAATGGTTCGTAATGTTTCCTGATTGATTTTCTTAACTAAATTTCAAGGCTATTCTCAATCTGCCTCACACCTTGCAAACATATTGTTCAGCTTGTGAATTCTTTCAGTCTTGATTATCAGTCATTGTCACCCTTTGTACTCACCTCCCCCCATTTTGGAAATCTCATATGTACAAATATTGGCATTATATGGCATGTAGCCCAGGTCTTGCCATGCTCTGGACTGGAACTCTGTCAGTAATGAGTTTTTATTGCTGCTCCTACTAGCTCTTCAGCAGATACCATGGGTACCAATCTAAGCAGCCCAGCATAAACTAGCATGTGTCCAAATCTTCACATGTTCAGATTTTTCACTGACCTCACTGAAACTTTCATGAGAATGGAGGTACCAAGTAAACATGGGAAAATGATTTTAATATACAACTCTCTAAATAGAAAACCTTTGTTTTTTGCTGTCCCTATTTGCATAACTAACGTTATAAAAGGCATAGCAGAAAACACTAAGAGTGAAGTCCAGGGCCATGACTCAAATTCAAAAGGTGGTAAGAATAACCAAGTATTCTTACGTGATCAGTTAAACTTTCAAAGGTACAATGAAAAGGAGAAGAGCAGGAAAATATCTAGATTAATGAGCTGTAAATTTTATAGATACTTATATGTGCTTCCCTGTTTGTAGAAATATATAACTGTGCATCCTAGCCAAGGTACCTCTAGAGAATTAAAGAAGAAAATAAGAATGAAGGCAAAAATATCCTATTCAGATTTCCTAAACAGCTTATGTTGATGCCAAACAAACCTTTAAAAACAGACATAGTGGCTTAATTTTGTAATATTTAAGTGTTGTAATTTTATTCTGTTAAGTGTTTATGATTGTAAAAGCATCGAAGTTGAAATTGGAGGAAAATACAATTTCACCTTTTGTTCAGAAAATTTTAATACTACATAGTAAATAAACTCAAATATAAGTAGCAATATTAGATCTTTATTTTATTCCTTGCCATAGTTGAAGGACTTTATAGAATGATTAGTTTTATGGTAAAGTGACTATTTCCATATATGAGTGGTATCTACAAAGTGTGAAGTCTTGTTTTAACCAAAATGAACCATATTATTATTCAACCATTTCCCTGAAATTAGTTGCTTAGAAAACAAATTCAATAATGAAGTCAAAATAAAATTTTAGTTTAATATTTATATATATATTTTTTACTTCAAAGGGAGATTTTCAGCATAGTTATATTCTTATTTATAAGGCTTTGCTCTAGTTAAATTTTCTCTACTTTTTAAACACAATTACTATTATAAAAATTATTTACCCTTTCTTGAAGGTATGTATTACTTAAATATAGTAACTTAGATGGAAATAACATTTATTTAAATATAAAATCTTAATATCTTTAGTTTTTAAAATCTCAAATCATTTTCTAATATTGCCATGTCTTCATTCTTCCTCTCCTGCACACTGTGCAATATCCTTAGAAAACGAGAAAAACTTAACTATTTTATTTTAGAAAGAATTACAAAATATGTAAAATATTTTACTTTTTATTATAAAAATAAATTAGTAATATAAAAATCATACAGAATGTTATCTCAAATTATTTGATGAATACAAATAAATTTGAGTGTCATAGTGTCACCATTATGTAGTCTTGTGGACTAAATTGTGCCGCCCCGTAATTCATATGTCAAAGCCCAAAAACGCCAATGTAACTATATTTGAAGATATGGCATTTAGAGAGGCAATTAAGATTAAATAAGGTCATAAGGATGCGGCTCTAATTCAGTAGATTTCGTGTCTGTAGAAATAGAGGAAGAGACACCAGAGAGCTCTCTTTCTTCATGAGCATGCAAAGAGGATACATGAAGACAGCAAGTAAGCATTAATCTATAAGCTGAAAGAAAAAGCTCACCAAAAACTGAACTTACCAGCACCTTGATTATAGAGTTCTACCCTTCCAAAATGCCACAAAATAAATGTCTCTTGTTTAAGCTACCCAGTGTGTGGTATTTTTTTTCAAAACAAACTGAGCTAACATATGCAGCCATTGCTATTTTTTCTTACTAAGGATCTAATGGTCACAATTGGTTGATCATAATTATTGCTTCATACTCTTACCAATTGTCATTGCAAGTTCATCTTCTATTTTATGTATTTATTTAACTGGAGCTCTAGACTGTTACCCATAACTTACCTCTCCTGATATGTTCCCTACTTACATTGTCTCCCAAAGTTCTGATGTTTTTTAAATTCCCTTGCATTTTTTCCCTTTTGTTTTCTTTTTAAGTGTTGTTACTAAATAACATATTGTTTAGTTTTTTTCTACTACATGTTAACTCCTTAATCTCGCTTTTTTTCAGTCAATATTTTCCTAAATTTCATTCATGTTATTGCTTTCTTGTGGCTCATTTTCATTGTTGTATAATATTCTCTTTGCTCAAAACATCAACATGTATTAATGAAGTCTCCTGCTAGTGAAAATTTTGTTCTCAGTGCTTTACTATAATGAATAATGGGCTGTGGACATTTTTGTATTATATACTGTTAACGTATTTGCCAAAGTTTCCCTTAGATATATTCTTCTGGGCTATATTGCTATGTTGTCAGTTTTGCACATATTTATTTTTGCAACATAATTTTAAAATATTTTCCAAAGTGTACCAGTTAGGATTAGCACAAATAAATGAGAGCTTGTGAATATATACCTTCCACGCCACGTGCAATTATCAAACTTATTTTTTCCAACCAAGTGATCATAAAATGGAATATAATGGTGGTCTTGATTAAAGTTGCTCTGCTTATTAATGAGATTAAATTTCTCTTCATATGTATTTATTTATGTTACTATTTTTTTCTTTGATGATATATTTTTTCTTTTGACCATTTTATTGCCTTTAAATTTTTTCATACAGATTTTACAAATGCTTTATGTATTCATTATACTAATCCTTTGTTACTCTATATTTCAAAATACCTTCTCCAAGTTTAAATGTTTTTACTTTTTCGATCATCAGTTGGAAATAAACTGAAGGCAGAACAAAGACTAAACCATTTCCTTTAACCTCTACTTCCTCTCTCCACTCAGCAGGTGAAACTTTTGATTTTGAAATTTCAACTTCTTTAATTGCACCTCACAGCAATTCTAATGTACCCTGATTTTTGTTTTTTTTGCTTTCTGGGAATTAACTTTTATATAATAAAAAATGTGTTTTGTATTTTCATTATGTCTTAAGCAAAGCTAAAGTCAAACCATAAATTTCATATTGTTAGCCTAAAAACATATTGTTAAGAATATGAAAACTATTGTACAAAATACTTTGTAAACTTTGTACTATGCTTTTCTGAATGCTTCTAGTTTTAAGATTATTCTATCATTGTATATATGAAATAGTATAGTAGAGTGGTTAATAGTGAATATAAATAGAACACTTTAAATATCTCTTTAAAAACTGTTCCTGGCACTCTTATTAACAGAAGTTAGATGTATTCTGAATCTCTTACGAATATACATTTAAAAATAATTATAACACACAATTATTGAAGAACAAGAAAAAAAAAAAAGAGATATGCTACAAGAGGAAACTATCATTCCAGGTCTGAAACATTGGTATCTGAAATCACTTAGATGCTTTGCTGAAGTCATCTCAGCTAGTCAAATTAGTTGGCCATAATTTCAGGAAAAAAAAAGTTTTTTTTGTCTGTTTTTTTTTTTTTTTTCTCTCATAGGTCCATTTAGGTGAGATTGGGCATGTTAAGGGTGGCATGGCCATAGACTTATTGAACTACACTCTTCATTTACCAGCCAGCTTTATAGAATTAACATAGAACAACAACAATTTTCATTCGCCACTAAATTAATAATCCATTTACTCTCTGACCCTCTATCAAAAACTTGTTAGCATATATTTTGCCCCTAGAAGATTCTGAGTTTCTTTTGTAGTTAGCCAGACATGACTCTTTATTACTCTGTGATTATAATAGTTTAGAAGTTATATTTTCTAACTTACAACTGAGTTATTTAAAATGATTAGTTAATAAAATTCAACAAATATGATATTTGAAGAAAATAAAATACCTCACTTCCTTACATTATTCTATGGTTAAATAACACTAGAAACTGATAGAATTTATCTAATAATACAAGAATAAAATTCTACTTGTTGGTTTTCTGTAGTTGCTTCTCAAAGATTTAATTGGAAGTGATTATGCAGAGCAATGGGCAGAATACTTTCAGATTAGTAACTGAAATCATGAGTGAGAAATGGGATATATACTACAATTACTCTGTACTGTGCAGTCTTCCTAGACATGCTGGCACAAAACTGCTGCTTAAACATATAATTATTAAGAAAGGCGCCCTTAATTTTTCAAGATATTTAGAAATTAATTGAAATTAATCAAGACAACAAGACATAGTACGACTTTGAAGTGAAATTACCAAAATTAACAAGTTGCATTTATGCTGAGATGGTCAAAATGGATGTACAATTTTTACATAAAACATAAATCAGCAACTAAAGCTGTTTCAGGTTCATCCCTAATTGTTTAATTTTCTGTTCTCAGTGATGTATATTTATCCCTTGCCCAACACCTAAAAAATGCTAAGAATCTGGGAGGCTTTATGCAGACCTAGTTTTCTGAACACAAAACAGGAAACTATCTCAAATGCTCTTAGTTGATCCATCTTTGTGTTCTTAGCACAATGCCTCGAAAATCCACCTGCTGGAAGTCGGGTGGTGTATGCAAAGGGATGTCATGGTAATTTGAAAACTTTTGAATACAGAATAGAGGCTTTTCCTGCCTTCAAGCTCACCACACTGGTTTGTTTGGCTCATTACATGCCAAAACTTTTGATTGATGTGCTCATTTCAGTCACGGGTAATTTTAACTCATATATTAAGTAGCTGCTGCTTCCACTCCATTATAGTTCCTTGTATGGGGCAAATCAGAGCTTGGGTCTTGTCTGTATTGGGCTGACTTAGAGCCATAGTGTGCTTTTGTTTGGCTTTAAGTAGGAGGCAAGCTAATATTTCAAAACTAGCAAACGTGTACAACCTCTGCTTTTCTTAATTGTAGGGATCCCTGTGGTAAAGAGCTTTTTATTGCTACCACATAGCTCTTTGGGAGCCCCAGTGAGACCAGAAATGTTGGTAAAGGCTTCCTAAAGACATAGAAATTCTTTTTAAATGTAGGAGATTTAGGAGGATTAATACAATATAACCATTTCTGGTAACATATACCCCCCCACATACTTATCCATTTGTATTTGTGAAGTCATTGTGTCTTAATAGTAATTTTTGGTTGTGTATCCCAATATCTGCAGTAGATTTGGGGACTGAGCACACTTCAGTGAATTCCCATTTTACCATTCATTCTGTACAGAATAAGACTGTAATAGGAATCACCACATAATGGTAGCTAATGATTTGTATTTCTGTTAAATATTATGTTCATTATTAATTTACATCAGTCTACATAGAAAAATACAAAAATCATTCATTCATATCAGTAACCCTGTCTTTCTTTGAAACTCCTACCTATTCATTATAAATACGAGAATTAAAATTAGATATGAGACCAAACTAGTCAGTTAAACAAATAAACTTTAATTACAATTGACTTGTTTGATTTAAATTCAAATAACATTATTATCATTATGTTACTATAAGAGCATAAAAATAGGATCTACATCGAAAGAAAGCTCTTTCCCCTAAAAGGGCTTGAAGAATCTTTCTGGGAAGAAATGAGATACAATAAAATGTTCATGAAAAATTCTGGTAAATCTTAGAGTATGTTTGATTTATTAAATATACCAATGATAACAGCAAAACTCTGCAAACTGTATAATCCAGGTTACAATTGACAATACCTAAAATGTTTACAAGAAAAACTAGTCTGAAAAGGGCAAAAATGGTTTATAAATTGCTCAGAGGAAAGAAACAAATTAGGCTAGCAGCAGTAATTCAGAGGTATATAAGAAGTCTCTTTAAATATTTTTGGGGACAATAATTGGTGCAACTGCAAATGCCAAGCCAAGCAGCCCTCAAATCCCCTTCTCACTGAATCAAATGAAATGAAATAGCCCTTGGAATTAAGGGGTGTAAACATTGTGTTATTGTGCTATTGAATTGTATTATTATTTTTTAATATATATTTTTATTGCACTTTAGGTTCTAGGGTACATGTGCAAATCATGCAGGATTATTGCATAGGTACATATATGGCAATGTGGTTTACTGCCTCCATTCCCCCGTCACCTATATCTGGCATTTCTCCCCATGTTATCCCTCCCTAACCTTAACAACCCCTACTACCCTTCCCCTAACTCATGGGATACTTAAGTCTGAGATGCACAATATAAGTTATAGGAGACTTGGGAATGACTTAATTTTAGATGCCAGTCGGGACAAACCAGACTAAATGAGTATTTTTTTTTTCCTGAAAGTTGGATAAATATATATTTATGAATATTTAACCTTACATTACTCAGGAAGGAACTTATATTTTAAAATAATTTATTTTAAAATTTTTATCTATAAATAAAAATTAGTTTGAAAAAGGGCTGACAAACTAAGGGCCATGAGCCAAATCCAATAAGCTTCCTGTTTTTGCAAATAAAGTTTTATTTGAACCTAGCCATGTTCATTCATGTTCATATTATCTGTGGCTTATTTTGTGCTATAAAGGCAGTGTGGAATAATTGAGTCTGTGCTATAAAGGCAGTGTTTGGCTGACAAACCCTACATATTTACCATTAGGCCCTTTACAAATAAGGTGTATCGGCAGCTGATTTAGAATAAAAAATTATGTTAAAATATAAAGACCATTAATCATAAAGTTTGAATGTTTTAAAAATATTTCAGTATTTTCAAATGGAGCTCAAGTAAAAATGAAAAAAAAAATTCAAAATGTGTTCCTAAACTTATATCAATGTAAGTGTTATAATCATGTTCTATTCAATATACTCAATGTTATATATTATATGCCAGAGTGAGTTATTCCTATCTCTCAAGATAAAAAGATAACATATAAAATATAAATCCCAAGAACTATATGTATTTATTCATACATTTCTTCATATGGTAAAGAAAAAATATATTTTTAAATTTTCCATTTTCCATCATTAGGTTTCTTTTACAAAAGTAAAATAACTCAAACTTGTTTTGATTTGCTTTTAGGTTTTTAGAATAAATTTTAATTTTCTCATGAGGGACACAAGTCATGAAAAAAATCACAATTTTCTCCCTGGTGAAGCACAACAATTAAGAAACTGGAAAGACTCATATGATGTACTCATCAACTTTCACGCTATGGATGGCCAAGTAAGAGACCAGCATTGCTGGAAGATGGTGACTCCATTTAGCTCTCTTTAAAGAAACCATCAACCAAGCAGCCATTGCCATTTTTGTGTCTCTGATTCAAATGAATGGTATTTCTCTTCCTTAAACACCCTTCAGTGTTTGATGACTTCTTACTGATAATTTGATATTTACACATTGGAACAGTGGTTGGTGATTCTAGAGATAGTCTAGAGATAGACGATAAAAAAAGAACAAGGATAAAAGAGTCTTTTTATTGGATCAATAGAATTGAGCATAAATACAGCCAGATAACCCAAGGGAGAAAAAAAAAAAAACACTTGTACAGGTTGGCAATATTTTGCTAGATTGCTTACTTCTGTCCTGGCCTTTCCTGGTTACTGCTTTCAAATTTTACTTCAATTTTTGTTACCTTATTAGTGCTCCTAAAAAATGTTATCATAGGGATAACCTAGGAATTTGTTAAAATACAAATTCTGATTAAATGGATCTGCAATAAGTCCTACCATTTTGTATTTCTAGCAAGATTCCAGGTGACTCTGATGCTGCTGGGACAAGAAAATACTGTAAATAGCAAGACCTTAGATGACATCAACGAGGACTAAAAAACAGGGTATTTATAAAACATAAATGTATTATCCCTGAGAAGACTTTGGTTGTAATTTTATTACTGCTATATAAACAACTAGAAAAATACATAAAAGCTGTCAAAATTTAGTCCAAATGGACTTTTCTGCAAGTATTCTTAGGAAGACTGTTTTTCCTATATTAAAAATATCCTTCTATGTCCACAAATAACCATTCTATTTCAGTCTTAATATGTTTCTGGATTGCAAAAAATCTATGTATATTTTTAGGAGTGCTCTTAATAAATATGGAAGAGAAAAATGTTGTCAGTTATCTCTTTGAATAAGCTTTAGAATTTTTGTTCCTTCATAAAAAAATGTTGATTTTGAATATTTTCCTTACTCAGGGATGCAAACTATCAAACTGATTCATGTATCTCCATTTACCGATATATGCATTCATATATATGTATATGTTATTAACACTTGACAAATCAATTTTTCATTAATTTAATGTATGATTGCCAAAAGAAAATCTAGTCCTTGAAAAATAACAGATTTACATAAACAGATATAATAAATGACAAATCAAAATAAACATCCCTATGTAAACAAATATAAGTAAACATATAAATATCCTTTACAGTTTAAATTTTTAAAAAATATATTAACATCTTACAGAACATATTCTCTAGATCTGTAAAAACATAAACTTTAATATAGGGGAAGAAAGATTAAATTCAAAATCTGGTGTTTCAAACATATATTTCAAATGGATGATATGATATATTGTTTACTGCAAAATAAAACTGTATCCAGGAGAATATACATGCACTTTATGATGTAGAAACTCATTGGTCATATTTTGTTGTAAAAGTGTCTGGCATTATTAAAAATTCACTATATAATATGCAAACCAGAAATTGTGACTGTAACTTTTTAATACTAACAATTTCAATTTGGTATCACAAAATCCACATAGCAATATAAACAATATTTTCCTAACCAACTTTATTTAAGAAATTTTAAGAAAAAAGACATGTTAAGGAATTTTCTATGAATTACCAATGTATATGGGAGAGAAATGACAATAGAATTTTAGGAAATTCCATTATAAATTTTGTTGAATTTTTTAAAGCCATAAATAGGAGATAAAGAACATGATTAAATTTCACAGGAGGAAGTAAGAAATCCACTTAGCCTGTTGCTAATCTCTTAAAATTCTTTCAGTGAACATTGATAAAGATATAAAATCTGGGATTATCTGATTTTCTTTCTTCTACTCTTCTAAATTCTTCCCACTGATTTAAGCCCTACAAGCATTAGAATCCCTAGAAATAGAGCTAGAGAATAATTACGTTACAGTTCCTATAACCCTGAACACCTTTGACATTAAAAAACAATAACTCTTGCAGTCATATCGTACTCTCGAGTTACCACATGAAAGCAAACAATATTCCTAATAAATACACTAATACAGAATTAAAAAGAGAAAGTAATCCACTTGAAGCACCAATAATTCTGCAAATGCAGGGTTAGAGTAAATTAAATACTTTGTAAAATAAGATTGGGCACTTACATATATTTTTTAGTACGTAATTAAAGAAATTAGTGGAAATTGACCTCAATCTTTAATTTATTCAATATGTCTTCTAGCTAGCAAAAAATCCCAACTTATATACATATTTTGAACAATACTGCCAGATTTTTGCCCTTATACATATGAAAATATATGTGTGTCATACACATGCACACACACACACACAGTAGCAAAGTGGTTATTAAATGTGCATTATTTGGCTAGTTATAGTCATTGTATTATTCTATCATTACAAATGTTACAGGCTTTAAAAGAGAGCAGCAATCCAATAAGTTATCAATTGAAATATACTAAAAGTCAAAGCATGCCCCCTTGTAAACAGATTACTCATACCAAACTCTTCTTTTCCTATAACACGGTTGTTTCCCAAAAATCCATGTCTAAAAAAATATCATTTTTCTCTAGCATGCCTCTTTTCAATGTGTGATTTCTTCAAAACTATTTTTTCCTTTTCACATGATCTTCATATATAAGCATATATTTTCTAGAGAATTAAGTCATATACATAAAAGCAGCATATATTTTTTCCTGAATCAGTCAATTTGGCCTCCTTTTTATGAAATCTATACATTCGTTATGAGACTTAGCCACAAATAACAGCAGAAAAGGTAAGAAGGGGAAATATTAATTATATATTTCTAATAGGAGGGGAAACATTTTATTTGGGCCTATAATAAATTCATAACTTTCAAATATATATATAACCCTTTAGCTGATCCTGTATCATTTGGAAATAAACTACAGAAAGCTTCCAGGTAGCTCTATTGGAAGCATCAAGTTAATTTTTTTATAATCAGTCAATTTGAAAAACATGCAAGCAAAAGGGAGGAATTTCTAACAATAGGTTCCATTGTCTCTTGAAAGCTCTTGCTTTGATTTCTCCAGATGACAAAAGATCTTCTTTAGAATGTAATATGGATGACAGAGATAATTGATAGAGTTGATGGGGGGACAGTTTACAGAGGTAACACATTAGAAACACCAGATGAATATGTTTGCTGGTATGTTTTAATTTTATTGTTACCATAGTTGTTTCTCATTTTCCTGCTTGCCTTCCTGTTCTCTACAATTTATAAGAAATTCTTTACATCATAATTTTTGTTTCTAGCTAGCTGCTCTTTTTTCATAGACAACTAACATGAATTTTTTCTTTCAATTGCAATCCAAAAAATTATTATTGTAAATGTTCTCCCCACACCCCTTTTGCTCCCAGGTAAAATGCTTTTTCCTACATATGTTGTTTGCTGGATGGTTTGTTTCCCAACTACCAAGCAAGTTGGAGATAATAACCTTCATCTCCAAGTTACTATAAAAAAAAGGTCTATTTTTCTGGAAACCTACTCTTTTCAACAACTTTTAAAATTGTTCTTTCAGGCAGTGCCCTAGTGACAAATACAAATTTAAGAAAGATTAATACTTCTAACATGATTCTTTTGTCAAACTTGCATAGATGTTTTCATATGCAAAGAAACAAAAAACAACACCAAGGTAATCTGACTTGTCCAGAAAGAACTCTACTGGCAGCACAGTGCCCCCTAAAGTTATTCTTGAGAGAAAATGCCACAATTTCTCAAAATCAATTACTTGATACAATATCACTACATGAATTCTTTTTACCAAATAAGTAAATATATCTCTCACAAAATCGCACAATTCATTAAAAAACTACAGAAAACTTTTATTTCAATAATGAATTTGATTACAAAAAATATCATTTTGTTATGAGTTTCTATTCTAGCTATTTTAAATAACAGTAACAAAGTGAAATATGTTAACAAGTAAAGACTCAGTTAAATGTTCTGGTTGCAAAATATACTGCGACAATAACATTTTTGATAATTTTATTTTCTGACTGGAATATATTTGCTGAAAGAGGACAGATAATTTCCAAAATGTAATATTGGATCTAGTAAAATATAAAACAATGTCTGTGTATCAGATAAGTAATTGAATGATCAACAAATATGGAGAAAGTATTCAAAGAGAATGGAGACAAAATTTATTGGTAAGGTATGGCTTTATTACAAGATTTGATATATTTATAAATTTCACTTTAAAGTGCTCAATAGAAGTAAAATGTTACATTGATGTTATGAAAGTTAAAATAAACACAGCTTGATAAATCAAAAAAAGCCAGCCATGGCATTTGTGTCTTTCTTATAAACCTGCTTTCTTTATAAAACAAAATTACTTTCCAATCTCCCATCTTTTAGAGCAAACAATTAATTTTACATCAATTCCCAAATATATTACAAAATAGCAGGCTAGTTGAAAGGTGTTATGATATACAATTTATATATATTTATCTTTCTTAAAATGTAAGTTTTAAAGTCCAATTTTTGTTACTGATTTTTGTAGAGCCTTAGTCACGTTCATAATAGTGAATACTCAGATGAAAGTAGAAATTGCACCTGTTATTATTTGGCCCATTCCACTGAGTATACGTCTTTTGTTCAGGATTTAAAGTTATCAAGAATGGAGGGATGAAACTGCAGAATGGTCCCCCCTAATTAAAGTTTTAATGTTTCCTGAGGATTAAAAATTTCTTCAGTGACAATCACAGTAGACTAAGTGTACTAACTAAAATCTCAAACATTGATTGATTGATTTTTTTTTAACCATGGCTGCAACATTTGCTTGTGGTCATTGTTCAAAAATAAAGTATCATATAAGCAATAACTAATTACATACAGGATGAAATAAAAATACCCCCAAGTCATAAGTCATTTTGCCACACTGTCATTACTCATTGATCTTATCAGTGAGTGTGAGTAGTAGTAATTCCTACGCTGTACAGTGCTTGGGTCAATTTACAACCTGTTAAAACAGACAAAGTTATGATTTGAAGCCTAACTTTTGTACATGTATCATGCATCCTGTTCTAAGCCAAAACAAGCACCAAAATCCAGAAAACTTAGCATTTCAACTAAATGGTTCCCAGATTACCTCCTCCCTATACCTTAGTACTCAAAATTCTTTCTTAATCTTGGAAATAAAAAGAAGAAAACATTACTTGATTGAACATGTAGTAACACTATGACTTAATGTACTTCTTTGTTTAATACAGTAACTTTGTGAATATGTGTTCTTATCCTTATTTTCTTGGCTGTATGAGCAATCTGAGACTCAGATTGCTTCTCTAAGTTTCCCAATGTCAGGCTGCTAATACATTGAAAAGTTAGAATTGAAATCTTTTTTTCCCACTTCAAAAATAATGTTATTTTCATTTCAGCACAGAGGCCAGTGGATAGCTGGGAATGGTTCAGAACTATATAAGGCTCTTGCCCCTAAACTAGAGTTGGGCATTTGCCCATAATATCAAACCATTTGTATGGTGATGCTTTTTGAATACACCTAGTTTGCTTTAGAAGTTATGTAAAAACATATATTCATTCATCTCTCTATGTATCTATTAATCATTTATTTAAATATAAAATTTCGAAGACTAATTCTTGATTCTTCTAAATCTATTTAACTTTACTATCAAACTTTATATTTTTAATTTATAGTTTCTTAATATTTCAATTTGCAATAAAATAGATAAAAAACAGTTGAACTTTTTCAAAATAATGTATTCCTACTGCTATCCTGAAACACACATCCTGTTCATCACAGACTTTGTGTTCAACATTGTTAACTTACAACAAATGGAAATAAACTAGCTTTTGGTTATTTCTAATCTCTATTGTCTTGAAATGTGTTAATCATTTTATTTTTGTAAGTGCATATTTCTAAGCTCCTAAAAACTTAGTGATACAAAAATTTATTATAATATTGCCAACCTCAAATATTTTAATCTATTTCTATAAAATAAATATATCAGATGAAAGTGGGAGTTGAGAGAAAATTATTTCTTAAAATAGAAAAATATTTTAAAAATTACATCTGTCCTTTTTGACAAAACTCTGCTACAGAAATATATTTCTTTCTTTCTCTCTCTCTCTCTCTCTCTCTCTCTCTCTCTCTCTATATATATATATATATATATATGTATCCAAAAGATTACTATATAGAGAAACATAAGTGTGTAATGCTCAATTTTATAAAATACGATTTTTTAAATGCATGCAGTTAATTAACAGTAGAGACAGTTGCTAAATGTAAATCCTAAAATGACACAATTGATCCTAATGATCTCTTTGACAATCCCAAATCTGCATAAATAATTTGCCTGATCAGAAATGCACGCAAGTAGGATGTTCATTATTTAATCAGAGTGAAGGAGTTTTAATGAAGAAAAGTAAATTTCCAAAACCATGTATTCTTTTTTTTTTTCATTAAAAAGTCACCCAGAATTACAGAAAAGCTTATCATTAATCTGGTCATTGAAGGGAAAACATAGTTAACCAAAAAATCATGATTTTTCCCACTCCTTCTAGTGGTTAAGGACACTTTTCTTCTGTGCTTCCAGCCTTCTCCTAAAGGAAGCCTCTTGGCTGGCACAACCTTGCTGATTTCATTTTCCTTTCTCAGTTTGTGTTTCTGATAGCCCTGCATCCAGCCCACACAGGGATGCAGTGTCTGCCCTCTAGCCCACATTTTTTTATCCCCTCAGATCTTTGATCTCTGGATTATTTAGTTGATTATTTCTTTCATGTTCAAAATAATTCTTCTGATCAGAGTGATTATAAACTAGCAATATTTTTTCAGTATCTTCCTTTTAATGAATATGTATATATTTTTCATTAAGTGTTGCTAGTTTCAAAGAGAGTATTTCCCAGGAGGTATATTAGAAATAATCTTACCAACAGAATATAAGAAGATAGAATGATTTTTAGAGATTGTAAAGAGCTATGAAGAAAGCCATCAGTAAAAGAAACTTCTACCTTGAGAGCTAATTTGGAAAGCACTCTTAAATGTAAATTAAATAAATATAATATATGCATAACAAGTTAATCAACCTGTAGTAGTAAACTGTGGTAGCAAGTAGTCTTGGAAGATCCTACAAATGAATCTTCTTTTGACTATCCTAGTTTACTATTTTCTTTCAGCAGAAAATGAAATGCATACATATATACATGCTAAAAATAACAGATGTTTCCAAGTATTGTAATTGAGATTTTTTTAATTCTTTGTTAGAAAATATGCACATGCACATGAATACACACATGGAGAAATCTCTGGCAAATAAAAATACATCAGTCTTCTCCTGCAAATATCAGAGATTTCAGATATTATTCTTTTTTCAAAGAAGAATAATTTTTTTTCTCAAAAATTTTGGCCATACAGGGAGAAAAATATTTTGGCTTAAAAAATAAAGCATATACATCATTTATTATTATTATGTGAGAAGGCTTGTCAACTTACAATTTCGAAAGAGAAAACATTACTATTGTCTTGTGATATATGTTGAATGTTCTCTGAAGAAATCCCATTTATGATACATTAACTTATTGTGCATTACTGAAACACGCAATTTTAGTTTTAATTCTGTTTTTATATACAATACTTTTAGACTATTTTGAGTCCTTTTAAAAAACATGCAATGCTTTTACTAAACAAGTTGAAATATTAATGTGGAAGATTATATTTCCTTAGTTGAAAAGTGAAGGATAATGTTTTTGAAGTAAGTCTCTTGATTTTTCAAGCCACAATTTAAGTCCCTATTATATTTTGTCAAAGCATTACCAAATGAATGCATGAAAACTTCATCCAAATTTTGAAGATGGGAGGACAATTCAATTTTCCCGTGAAGTATTTGGATAAATGCAAGCAAATTTAATGTGATAAAGACCTCTGTATTTTCTACAGATTAGAAAATATTTGAAAAGAACACACATTTTTTAGCTCAAGGAAATAAATCCAATAAAATATTAAGTACCCCGTCTTTCATATTTCCTCTAAATTATGAAATTACAAAAACAGCATTACCTAATTAAGGTCTATGTGTCAATTAATCATTTAGAGTAATTACTTGTCAAATGCTGAATTATGAATATCTCAGTGAAAGGATATTCTTTGAAATTTAGGATTTTAAGATACATCTTTTAATGATTTCACATGGTTTAGGCACACATGGTCCTGTGCTGAATCTATCTGTGGTTGGTGGGTGAATGAACTCCATGGGCACTCTACCTGAGGTACACATGATAATGTAGTCATACACCATCAGGTGAGATCGGCCAATGGCAATATGATTCATTGTTAATTTTTCACCTTGGTCAGACACCTTTAAAATTAGTGAAATCCTCTTTTATAATTAGTTTCTATGAATAGTAACTCTCTATTAGAGAACAGTTTTCCCTTGAAATATTACTTCACATTCATTAAAAAGCATTCTCCTATCCTTTCAAAGTCTAATACCTAGAACTACATTTGTTAAAAAGGAGTTTCTTTCAGAATAGACATTCTCTGAATCTTTTTCCACTGTAGAGCAAATGCTGAACATTAAAGTTTGGCCTTCATTGATTTATTTTCTATTTAGGTGCATGTGTATAAATTATACATGCATAATATTTTTGTATATATAATAATGTCTTCTGCTAATTATTTCCCTTTTGTTTGACATTTATTGTATTTAATCAACAATATATCCATGGTCAATGTCTTTAATGACATTATTTTATTGCATAAAGAAATTACCTTATAAAGTCATGCAGACAAGAAATAAAGTTAACATCTTTTATCTTTCTCTTTAAGCTTTATTAGAATGTATGCTTTCTATTTATGGAAAGCAAATTTAATTAGGTTGTATACCTACTTTATTGAGAGGGTTCTTCTTGCTTGTTTTTTGAAATTAGCAATATTTTCCCTTTGATTATAAAAATGTAATAAGAAGTACATTTTTAAAAATGAGGTAAGAATTAAAGCCCACTAACATAAAAGGTAATCTGTGCATATACAAGTAGTTAAATGAGACACAGATTTTTATAATAATATTGTCAATTGTGTCTTTTGCCTTTTTATGTTATTAAATATAATTTTCATGTTTTATTATTTACATTATTATTTTAATTTTACTAGTTGCTGACTACTCTACAAGGTTAAAGCATTTTAATCTAGTTATTCATTTGTTTTTAGATAGCTAGGTTGTTTACATTTATTTAGTTATAACATCAGTTTTTTCTTAATACCATTATATCCATGAAGTAAATTCATGCGAGTATCTTTTGTCTCTTGAAAAAATATTAATTTCTCTGGAACAAATTCCATAGAGAATTATGCTTAATGAATATGATCACTGTAAAAGTTTTTAGTGTATTGATTCAAGCAATAAATAATCTTATTCTCTAATTGGGTAGTTTGCTGTCCTTCAATATTTTGTTAGTTGTTTTGTAATTTAGTAGGTTTGAGTTATTATCTCAAAACTGTTTAATATTTACATTCTAATTACTGGCAATAGTAATCTTATTACTAGTTAATATTTACCATTTACAATTCTATCTCTATTGTGCATGTCTTTGTTCATTTACATTGTGAGATAAATATTTTATATGTATTAAAATAATCCTTCTTAGTAACTATGAAAATAAATTCTCATACTGTTATTCTCCTTTTTAATAAACTATTTTTCATATAAAATTTGAAGTATAATCATATCAGTGCTTTTCTGTGATTTTTTTTCAATATCTGTAAAGTTTCAAATTTTATTTCTTATCAAGTCTTAAATATTCTATTTTCCTTAGACTAGATTTTTTTGGATATTGCTATGTGGAATTTATTAATTCATCTTGATTCTATATTAATAATTATGAATGTATTTTAACTGTTTTTAGGCAGATAACATCATATTACATATTTACAAAAGAATATTATTTCTTTGAACTGAATATCTGATTTTGATTTTACTCTTCCTAAGCTATTAAAATGAAGTATTGCTTGTTCTCACCAGAACTTTTTTTCTTTTTCACCAGCCCAGAGAATAATTTAATAAACACTGAAAATATTTTAAATTTTGAATTAAATAGAACAAAATATTACTTTAAAAGATGACTCTCATATTTATATTCTGCTGCTATTTAGCATTGCTGGAATAATGTAAATTTGTGTAATTATGTATCAAATTTGATTCAGATAACATCAGTTAATAATTGAGTATGTCTTAAGTGTGTCATCTTCTAAAGCTTATTTACCAACTTTTATCTAGAAAATCTTTGCCTAGGATTTTACATTTTTTCAACTTACAAAGTCACTTATTACTTATAAAAATAATTATTTTCCCAAATATAGATATATGTCAACCATATTAGAATACTCTAAATAGTTATAAATACATATGATATGTATTTAGTTGCATATATTTAGTTGCATACTATGTCTACTAATGATATATAATATATTCCAAATTGTTAATGTATGTATTATTTTACATTTTTACTTTTAACGGCATAAGTTGTTTTATATAATGTCAAAATAATTCAATGTTTGTAAAGTATAAAATGTCATGGAAATTAAAGCTAGTGTAGGACAAAGAAGCCCTCAAATTTTGTACCTTAATGATATTTTTATTTCTATTCCCATAAAGAACCCATCAGTTTTTTTCAGTAATTTTTTCTTTATAATTAATATACAGCTTAAGCTTGAGATTTGGGGAGTTCATTTACATACATTCTACTTTGTAATTTTTAAGTTGGATTTTAGAATCCTTGATTGTAGAAACATAGTATTCTCTGGACCAGTGAAATAGAGGGGAATAGAATAAATCAGGCAAATTAAAAGGCAACCATAAAATAATATGTAAGCTACAAGTTTTCTGAGGGGTGATATGGAGTGCTTTTCTTAGGATTAGTGGTTATACTATGGATAAGTTAAAAACTATTGAGAAAATGTCCATATTACTCTAATAACATTATGTTTCACTGAGTTATTTTGCCACCTTTCTGTCTTACACTACACCTAGAAATGAGCATGCTGGGCATTTCTTCTGGTTTTCTGTATCTCTAAAGAGTGGTCTGGTATAAAACTAGATGGCTAAAAGCTTTATTGCCAAAGCCAGACTCTCATCAGACACACCTAGGAAACAAAAATTGCCCAGAACCACTCCGCATTTATTAAATCAGGAACTTTCATTTGGATATGGGCATTTGTTGTTTTGAAAGTGTCCTTGGTGATATTTATGATAAGCCTAACTGAAGATCACTACTGGGAAAAAAAGTATTAATTATTTTAATTTTTAGTGCTTAAGCACATAGAGCCATGAAGGAAAATAATCAACCCTTTACCTTATCAATCAATTAACATTTTTACATGCATCCTATTTGTAAGTAATGTGCTTGAATGGAGAATTGGCTAAGCAACAAGAAAAAAAAAAGGATAGTGTAACTCTTGGCCCCAGATTCCATAGTGTACATGGAGAGATAAACATGACATATAAGTGGTAAAATCATGAGACAAGAAAGGCTAAATTAAATTCATGGCATACACACACACACACACACAAGTCAAACTGCGGAAACTCGAAATGTTCAGTAGATTGTATCAATATCAGTTCCTTCTATAAACTCCCTGTATTATTTATTACAACTGCATGTGATATACAAATTATAAAAGTTTTAATTAAAGTTTGTTAATAATTGGTTTGGATATTTATCATTGGAGTTTGAAGGAGAATATGATTTCCTCTAAATAATGTGTTCGTAGAAATCATCCATGAGGACATGGCATTTTAGCTAGACTTTTCCAAGTGAGCACTATTGGAGAGGAAGAAGTAAAACATTCAAGTCAGAAAACAGGAAAAGCAGTCTGTAAGAATGAGGTCAGTTCGGAGCAAAGAGCAAAGTCAAATTAGGTTGGAGCCTGGGTTCGGATATAACGACAGTGTGTTTTAAGGCTATAAAAGAATGTCAAAGTCAGAAGTCACAAGTCAGAGTCAGAAGGTGTCCAGGTGAGTTTAGTTTTCACTGCCTATGTGATATGGAGCCTGTCATATTCAGCTAAAAGTCTTAAATTTTGACATAATTAATAATAGAGAGCTCATCAGCTATGATTGAATTTTGTTGATTAATCGTGTAGTCCTTTGTTTTCTAACCATATATAAATTCCTGCCGAATGTTCCTCATCCCATCCCCAAATGTCTTACCCTGTTTTACCAATATCGATTGTGTTTGCAATCACTTAAATTCATTGAACCAAAAAACAATGACAAAAGCCCAGGCTTCAATCTAATTTGACTTCTCTCTTTGCAAGCATCACAGAATATCAAAATATATGAGATTTAGTTTTAAAACTATGATCAGAGAAAAAATATAGATATAAATATTTTATTACCAATACAAATTAATTGAATATTCAATTTAGTTATAGAAGTGAAAATATATACAGATTCAAAGGATGTAAGATAATCTATCATGTCACTACGTTTTTGTGCTCAATTTTGACCCCTAGCTAACTGATAAGCCTATCTACTATTAATATTTTTTATTGTGACTTTAGGGAGAGAAAGACTGTTATAAAAATAAGTAGATAAAAAGTCACACTGCCAAGGCAGTCTGGGACAATCACATTGATTAAGACAATAGATTAATTTGCTACATAAGAGACTGAATTAATAACCCCATTTTCCTCTTCTTTCTTGTTTTCTTAATTATCTTTTACCTTCATTTTCTCCTTTGATACATATGTCATTACGAAAACATAGCACTACTCTATGAATTTTTTTACACAGTATGAAATAGTCCCTCCAAATCTCTAAAATAATTTTACAAGATTTACTCATGAGGTGTGCCACTACCATTGCTAAATCCTAGCTCTGGTAATTTCATGCATGAAATTTGCTATTCTTTAAATCTCTTCTTCAGTCTGGACCTTCCTAAATTGCTTTGCGATACTGTGCTTGGCTTTTCTAACATTTTCTTTTGAATGTCTCAGATTCACACCACTTTAAAAAAATAGATTCACTCACAAACAGTACCAGACAATGTGGAAAGTAATTCCAGAAATAAAGAAAGTTCATGTCCCTGACCACATGAAGTCAAAAATCTAGCTCCAATGTTGGCTAAACTTGCCTGTTTATAAAAATCATGAAACATTTGTTAAAAATACAGATTTTATGAGAATTCTTTACAATCTAAATTGCAAGATCTAGTAATCTCTTACTAAGCTCATAAATCTTTTTAAATAAATGTGCTAGATGATATTTATGATAAGGCAAGTTTGAAAAATACTTGCCTATTGACCTTATGCAGTCACTGAATACTTAGCCTAAAATATATAGGTCAGATCTCTTGATATTCTATAAAATATATATTTGACTTGCCTGGTCATAGGGGCAGTATCCTAGGTAGAAAATCCTCTCTTTTTTCATAATGTATGGTATGCTCACTGCATTGACAATGACCGAGTTCTAGCCTCCAAGCACTTCACTAGGATGCTTCTCAGATTTCATCAGGAAATAGGTAAGTTTTTATGTAACCTGGTGGCTTCAGGAAGAAATAAATATTTCCTGAATGAATTCCAGTTTAAAGGACTAGAGTTTGGGAGAAGAAAATTTCCCTTATTTATTGTTTTCTTACTGATATGATTATTTCTGAGAAATATATTATTTTCAATTTTATAAGGCCTGTTGCTGTATAAGAATGACCAGGTGAAATAAAAATTATGGTAATAAATCTAATCTCAGGGCTTCATAATCCAAAATTCTGACTTACAGGGCCTGGTTTGGAAAATAGTGAAATATAGTAACTGGACACCCTCCAGTTGATTATAATAAACAGTCATGTACCGAAACACTTCTAAGTGACCATCAATTTTTCTATGTTTATTCTTCCTTTCCAGTTGATAAGAGGGTCCAGTTACATTATATAAGAAAATACATTGCTTTAGAAAATGACTACACCAGTATAGGTGCAGGTATTTTAAATCTACATCTTTCTGGTTAATACTTTTCATATCACATACATACACACACACACACACACACACACACACAGAGAGAGAGAGAGAGAGAGAGAGAGAGAAAATGAGCAGGTGAGCGAGAGAGAGAAATAATAGCTACAGTAAAGATTTACTGGTTAGACCCACCATCTTTATCTCAAACACTCTCTACTCTGGTTACAGAGCACTAATAGCTTTATAGCACTAGATGACTAGTCGTTTAAATGCTGTACTTGTCTGGGCACAGTGGCTCTAGCCTGTAATCCCAGCACTTTGGAAGGCTGAGAGGCAGGAGGGTCATTTGAGGCCAGAAGTTCCAGATAAGCCTAGGCAACATAGCAAGAACCCTTCTCCACTATATATATATATATATATATATATATATATATATATATATTTATTTATTTGGTATATATATATATATATATATATATATATATTTATTTATTTGGTATATATACATATATATATTTGGTATATATATTTGGCGTATATATATATTTGGTATATATATATTTGGTATATATATACATGTATATATATATTTGATATATATATTATATATATATACACACACCAAATTTAAAAAATGAAAATAATTTATAGAAAATGAAACAATGGAGAAAGCAGAACTTATATACATGCGTATATTTAACAGAAAGATAGGATACTGAATTTATGAATCAAGACATGTTATTGTAGAAAAGAAGTAAAATAGTGGTCAGCAGAAAAGTCTTCTGGGAGTTAAAGCATACAGTAGCAGAAACTGAAAACTCAATAGATTTAAAAACATCAAGAATTTTTTTTTTTGTCTTTGGAAAATAGAACAAAAGGAGAATGTAATGGGAAAAAGAGAATAGTCAATGAATTTAGAGCATCAAATTTGAAGTTTGAATACTCAACTAATGTGAGTTCCTGAAACAAATACATGATTAGAGAATAATAAAGGAAAACATCTGATGGAAAGACATGAGTTTTTCAGATATGGCCTAGGACAAAAAAACGTAAAAAATGTGATGGTGGGAGGAAGAGTGAAAAATGACCCAAGCTAACATAAGTCATAGAGATATTTCATAACTAAGGTAAAATAGAGAAGACAACGTGTGTGTGTGTGTGTGTGTGTGAGAGAGAGAGAGAGAGAGAGATAGAGAAAGAGAGAGACAGAGAGAGAGAGAGAGAGAATGAATGACAAACACACACAGAGAACAAAATTGGAAATCATTCAAACAATTCAAAAGAGAAAAGAAAAATGAAGAGAAAGAAACCTTCAGTGACATAATTTCAGAACATTTTTCCAGGACAGAGGAACATGATTTTGCAGTTTAAAGATGCTAAGAATATACCCAGCAAAACAGATACTTTAAAAATCTACCCCAAGGTGTATTTTCATGATTTTTCAAAACATAGGGAGAAACAGTAGATGACAAAGGCTTCACAAGGAAGTGACGGGGGTCTACAAAGAAAAAAACCCAAGATATATGAAGGATAAATTCTCACTTTATTTGCTTCTGATTAGTTCATCACACTGTATCTTTTAATTGAATTCTAATTATAATATATATTATATTACGTCAAGAGTAAAATAAAGAAGCAAGGTCAAGGTAAATGAGGGATGGATATGTGAATGAGGCATTATAGATTTTTCTGCTTCACCTTTACTTTTCTCTAAGACATTCTGAATAATGCTTTTTCTTCCATCCTAAAATGAACTGATCATTTTAGGATTCAGTTCTCATTTGGGCTTTGAAGTTTCCTTTCTGACTTTAATTACCTTTGATGGTAGGGTAAGACTCTTTTGCACAGAAGAATTTATACACTTAGGTTTATATAGCATAAATTAAAAAAAAAGAAAAAAGAAAAAGTATAAAAAAAAAAGCCTTTTGCTTGGAGCGGCATTTTAAATTGTAAGGACACATCACATTGACACACACTCAATAATAACCTTTAGCAGCTTTTAACTAAGCTGGTAAGTGAGTGTTCTTCTTTCCCACCCCCTCTTGGAGACAGCTGCCCCTTCCAGCTCATGTACTGTTTTTGCTGATAGACTGATGTCTTTATTTAGGGAGTTATAAAGAATTGCTTCTAGTCATCAGCAGTTTCAAAAACTAGCCATTGAAGGGGGGATAAAGCCTATTCAGAAGATAGATGACAGCTTTTCATTTGAGGATCATACAGAAAGATATTTCCTTCTATAAAAATAGATTCTGCAGTGTAGCTTGAGACTTACATTTTGCAAGGGATCGCCACTGTAAAAAACAACACTGAAAACTGAAGACTAAAAGAGACATTCTTTTCATGTAAAAAGGGCCACACATGACAAAATTGTTTCAAATCGTGTTATGCTATTTAACACACAAAAGAATTTTTAAAACATATGCTTACCATAGTCATATTTTTCTAAAGCATTAAGCTTGAGGGAAAAATGGCTAGGTTATGTTATTTAAATACACATTTTGTTTTCTAGGACATAATCCTGTTTAATGCCACTGAATAAAAAAATAATAATCAGGTAAAAAGAAAGAAATGCATGCCATAATTACGAATGCACAGAGCATTGCTTTATGTTACCTTCTATTTAAAAAGATGACAATGATTCTCAATCAGTAAAGCAGGAAGTACATAAATGTCATCAAAAGTGATTAAAATATTTTAAAACATAGATGATGTTTTCTTTTCTCATTTTTTTCCAGCAATTGTTACCTCAAAATATTGTCTCATTTTCTTTTAACATGAATGCGTGAAAGGAAGAGGAAGTTAAAAATTACTTCAGCAAGTAAATCAAATGCTTCAATCAAGTTCAGCATTTGATTTAGATACTGAAATCTACTCTTTCTTCAAATTTTTGGAAAGACACTGTCTTGGGATTCCCACTCCCATTTTTTACAGTCCAAAAACTGAAGATATTAATCTTTTTTCTTTTCTCTTTACGTGTTACATTTACCACTAATAAATGTTTTATTTTATGCTAAAGAAACTGTTATAAGTCTCCTTACCTATTAATGTAAAGAGAGAGGGAGTGATTTCTACCTCTTAAATACCTTAGAATAACTTGATTCTATATAGTGGCTTTTTCTTTTTCTACCTAGTGGCTACAAACTTTGCCTGTGAAAAAACTTGGCAAGAAATGTAATGTTATTTTTCAAAAACTCATGTGCTATTTCATGTCTTTATTTCATCAGGTGTCTGGAAATTTTTAATTCAGGATACTTCCAGGTCCAGCATTCTCACCTGCTTTTAGAGAGCTGTGTCTATAACCAGATAGCCTTTGTCAACCAAAGACTTGGGGTATAATAAATTTTCCTTGAACTTTATCACCTTTTTATGTTGGCATTCATTAAACATCCTTGTCTCTATTAGTCCTCAGGGTTACTGAAGTGTTGTTTCTTGTTTCTGAGTGCAAGAACTTTCCGGGTCTAGCTCTCTCTCAACCCCTTTTGAATGACAGAGGGTTACTTGGAGTTCCTTCAGGCTGCTTGAAATTTCTTTACTATTTTTTTTAATACAATGCTCTAGGACACATAAGCAGTGTAGATAAAACTCTGAGGCCCTTCTGTTCACTTCTATTCCATGACATGAGAGGGTTTTTCTTGTCTTTCCAGGTTTTAACTAAAAACAGGGCACTGGTCTCTGCTATTAAGAACTCTAAAATGTTATGCAATTACCAAGCCATGGCACCTGCTACAGAAAGAACATGCTTTTATTCCTTTCATGACTTTTCCCTTTAGTCTAGGAAAAATATTTATACTAATGGGGGCAAATTTGCCTGATGAGGAAAACATTAAAACTATTTTAATACTACATCCATACCTCCAATTTTGAAAGTCAAGTACCAAAAGCTTAATTTATTTAATTCTTCATTGAGTGGTAACATCTCCTTGAGAAACAAATGACTTATAGTTTAGCTTGTGGAAAGGGAGAGTGACATAGGGTTAAAGAATTATGGATGGAAGACTAGTCACATCAGTAAATATATCAAAATATAACTCCACCAAATAACTCACTTTTTAAATTGTATTAGTTTTTTTAATCGACCCTTTCTTTTTTAGTTGGGTTAAACGCATTAGCTCGATATAGAATGTAACATAAATAAAATGGTTTTGAATGGTAATTTGGTACTTATTCTCTTTTATCATAGATACCTACTAAATGTTAAACAAAAGAAAGAAGTACTTCACTTTCCACATTTGCAAGCAAAGGTAATAACACAGGGTATGTTATGCTAAACAGGGTAATATTGAATGTCAGAAGGAATAAATGTTAGAACACATATAAAGAATTTTGGCAATATTAATTACTGGCAGTTATGGTGCCTAGCACAGCACACACATATTTATAGGAGACTTTCACATAGAGGTGTTAACAGATTGAAACAGCATGTTATATAGGCTATTTTAGAATAGGTTATTATGAAGATAACTTTTAGTGTGAAATTGTGCTGTTTCTAATTACTGAGTGCCCTTAATCCTGTTATACTGCCTTATTGTTCTATATATTAATAGCACTTAACTCTCTGTATGCTTTTATTCTTTATTTGATAATTGTGTCTCTCACCCACCAGAATGGAGCCCACATGAACATAGGGACTTTGTTATATTCCTTCATGTCCCCGGTTGCTGGTATAGAATACATGATTAGTACTTATTTACTGAAAAAAGAAGCAAATTAACTATATTTGATAAAACGTAAACACCCCAAATACACAGAATATAAGAAATACATCTATATGTGGTTGTTAATGAAATTCATATAATGGTGAACATGTAACATTTAAACTTTAAGAGAAAACAAGCTAAGCTTGTTCAACTAACCGCTTATCAGCTGTCAGTAAGTTAGAGGTTTGATAGAGGCAAACAGGAGGAAGGTATAAACAAAATGATTTAGTGCTAAGGGGCAGAAGCCTCTTTCTGGTAGCTTTGAAATTTTATTTACCTTAGTAAATTCCTCCCACCACACCAACACAGTGAATTTTATACAATAAATTTGGAAGAGTAGTAGTTTCACAAGCAGAAAACACCTGCCCTCACTGCGTCACAATCTCTACATTTTGCTTTAGTCTACTCTTTCAAGCATTAGCAAATAAAAACAGAAGAGAAGTGGAAGTGTAGTTGATATATCTGAATTTTTTTTATTTATTTTTATTTTTTTTTGAAAGAAAGAAAAAGAGAGGAAAGAAATGAGAGTGAAAGAAAGAAAAAAAGAATGTACGAGAGAAAGAAAGAGGAAGAGAAAGAGGGAGAGAGAACGGTTAATATTGCTGAATTTTGAGCAACTGTAGAAGAAGGATAACTCTATGTGACCTAAATGTTAGAATCCACATATTAGGAAAGAGAGATGACTTACAGGGAATGTGGGCTGCCTGGGCCACAGTTACAGATCTGCACACAAGAAGGAAACAGAGTATCCAGAGGAGAAACTATGAGCCAGAAATAGAATGCTTA